>JAODXP020000028.1:2402739-2410239 GCA_027497455.2 Sardinella longiceps
TGCATTTTTAGTTTTTTACTAATTAAAACAGGAATGGGTGACAGAACAATGATTACTTAAAGAAGTAGGCCTACAGTCAACATGTTAGTCTCGCAAATTGATTTATTACTTTATCAAAAGCATGCAGCTTTGATTATCTTTAATAGACTGGACGTGTAGCCTATTCTACTGAACAGATTTCACAACTAAAATAAACATGCAAACTCTTCAATAGGCTACGCTAGGCCTCACTCGTATGGTTATGAGTTAATTTAGAATGGCCCTATAGTCAAAAACAATGGCGCAAACTCTGCCCCTCACTTTGAGATGTCTTTCGTGTGTCTGAACAGCAGGGGGAAACCCTGCTCCACACAATGAATAATTGTACAGCGATACATAGCGATTACTATTGGATAGTCTTGTAGTTAGGGGCTTCCATTGTGTCATGTCTAAATTCGCATGGGCTACACATTCGCACTTCCAGTAACTGCTGAGGGACTCCGAACGATTAACAGTCACACAATTTCACAAAACAGTGAGTATCAAATTGAAAAAGGATAATTCTGCTGCTCTTCCTGTCACAAGATAGGCCATAGACTAACTGTCTGGAAATTAAATAGAAATCTATTTCTGAATATTTCACAATAGAAAAGTTGTTTCCTGGCTGTTCAAATATTTATTTTTTTTAACTTAAATTTAATTTGGCTACAACTTATTTTAAGTTGTGGGCTATTATCCAATGAACAGGTCTATGTAGACATAGACCAAAACTAAACTGAAACTTTATTCATATTTATCCAAATTACTCTGAGAAGGGGATAATAAAACTCCAGTAAACATAATTCTGGTGTTCAACAATAAATGCATACAGCTTTGAATATCTTAGTGCATTTCATAGCACATTTCATCCGCAAATCCCCGGTAAGAAATGCATCCATACATTGATATAGGCTACAGTAGGCTATTTAAGGTAACATTTTAAACCAAACCAAACACTGACAAACGCGCGCGCAGATTAGTCTGTTACATTAGCTACCGAAACCGGTAATGGTATTGGCCATAAAACCTAAAATAATTAAAAGATTTTGTTGTAATTTGGAAGAGAATACTATAGGCTACTGACTAAAACATAGAACAGGCCTGTATTCGAACATGAATGAGCTTAGGGCTGAGAGAGAAACAGCTAAGTGACGATGGTCACTTCACTTTTAAGGCGATAAAAAATAAACTATAATATGGCTTACTAACTTCTCATAGTTCTTCGTTTACACAGCCTGAAGCAGCTGGCTTCCATCCACCACGTGCCGAGCAGTCATAAAGTTCTATGATATGATATGATAGTTGGAGTTCTGTTTCGCAGACGTGCACCCACGCAAGCCCCCGATAAATCAGGTAAATTCAACAGCAGATTCAACAGCACTTACCTCATGACGCCAGATGCTGATGCAGCCGATAAGTGGGCAGATTACTGCTTGTTAAAGTGCGTAATGATTTATCACGATTCCTCTCATCTTCATCTTTCCATGCAAGACGTGAACAAGACAACAAGCAGGCAGGTACACATGCGTAATAATATTTTTATATTTATCTTATTTGGACATAGAATAGGCCTTGACAAGGGGATTGGTGAAGAATGTACAGTATTGGTTGGACACCCGCATTTGTCCTTAAATTTGGTGAAATTGGCGAAACATGTTTATGCCAGGATAAAAATATAATTGCTTTGTTTAGTGCACATTTTGAACATGGTATAATTATTACAACTCATTCTTTTATTTTTCCCAAACTAAAAATTTGTATGTATTTTAGTGTACCACTATCAAAGGAGTCTTAACACTCCTGGTTTTCACAGGACCCCCCTATTACCCATCTTTCTCTGTCACACACACACACACACACACACACACACACACACACACACACACACAAAAGCCCTATGCCGCACATTCACTTGCTCCCCCCAAACCCTCCCCCTAGGGTAATCGCTGGGGTGCGGTGCTGGTCAGCACATTGTCATCTGGGTCCCATTAGCGAATACTCTTGCCTCAGCTCTCTCCCCTCCCCATCCCCATCACCTCTCCCCATCCCCATCACCATCACCACCGCCCTGCCACCAAACATACCCCCGTGATCCAACGTCTTCACACGCCGGCCTCAGCCTCACTCTTTAAACCCACATCTCCCCCTTCTGCTTCACCTGACCTCCGTCAGACCAAAACTAAAGAGAGAGAGAGAGAGAGAGAGAGAGAGAGAGAGAGAGAGAGAGAGAGAGAGAGAGAGAGAGAGAGGGGAGCCAAGGCTAGTGTGTTGAAAGAGCCAGATTTGAAGAGAGGTTCTTTTGAGGTTTGAGAGGTGTTTGCATGTGGTTAGACGGTTAGAAGCACTGCAAGGCAAGGGCTGGGTGTGTGTTACCTGGAATGTGTGTGTGTGTGTGTGTGTGTGTGTTTGAGTTTACTGTATGTGTGTGTGTGTGTGTGTGTGTGTGTGTGTGTGTGTTGGAGTTTGGAAAGTAGCCTCGGGTCATAAGATGGACATTGTATTAGTGCCAGTGGTCAAAATAAGGAAGCAATGCATCATGGACATTTCTGTTTTACACCTGACCTTAAACACTCCTCCACACTTTCAAATAACAATATTTCACATAAATCATTAGGTAATACTGCCCATGTATTTATTCAGTATATTGTGATAACATAGGCTATATAATTGTTGAATTCAAGCTTTTGTATGGTAAAGAGGAATGTTGAAACATGTTACTTTTCTCCTCTTGTTGAAGGTGACCTTCCCTGAGCAATGCACAAACACAGGTGACCTTAACCTCCAACCACAACATGAGAGCTCTGATGTTGCTTTTGTTTATGCATCAGTGCCCCAGAGGTCCTCAAAACACATCCAAAACACAGCTATATGGAGCTGAAACCATTTACCTGTGAGTGAATCAACTTTTTTATTTTATTTTTTCATTTTAGGTTTTTATAGCATACGACAACCTGCCATACCTATTACACTGCCATGTTACTTAAAAACTTTAGGCTTTTATAGGCCTATTAGATATTTAAAATTTTACTGAATGCGTTGTTGACATGTTATCTGTATTTTATGTCTGTAAATAACCCATAATCATCATCAGAGCCATAACCACAGCAGTTATGCATGTGTTTACCTTCTTTTTTCAGTCTTTAAAGATTTCTGGATACAATGTTGCTATCTCATAAGGGTTCCAAAATATGCCTTTGCACATAAGACGCTATGTGCACAGTGTGTGTGTGAGTGTGTGAGTGGCTGTCCTGTGTGTGTGTGTGTATTTCTGTGTACTGAGTTCCTTTCTCAAATGTGTTCAAAAATACACCTTGGCACATAGGAAACTATATGCACAGAGAGTGTGTGTTCTCAGTCGGGATAGTGAGCGAGTCAACGGGACTGGCAGGTAAGTATCTGGACGCAGGGATGGATTACAGGGCAGGTGGGGTGTGACAGGTGATGAAGTGTAGGGTTATGGCCGCTGAGAGTTCGGAGAGAGAGACAGAGAGAAAAAAAGGCTGCGGATTTGCTACTACAAGGGCAGTGTGCAGTGCAGACAGCAATATAGGAAACTGCCTGGTTAATGGGAAGAAGGTTTTTCTGAGCCGTCCACTGCCTGTGTATTTCCAGTGTTGTTGAGGTCCCTCACTTTCTTTATCTACACACACATACACACACACCCACACACACACATACACACTCCTCTTTCTCTCCCTCTCCACTCCCTTTTCACATGTCACGGTGCGGAGCACGCGGTCCTCCTGGTCGTCGTCGCCGCCGCCACCGCCTGTTCTGTTCCTGTCCTCCAGCAGACGTGACACTCGTTCTGTGAAGACATGGCAGCTCCCTTTAGAGGCCCGCCGCCACGGAACCGTCTACAAGGTGTAACCTTATGCTCGCTATTGTCTGCGCTTCCTTCCACCAAGATTCGTTTCTGTCGGTGTGGCAGGTCTGACCAGTGAAGAGTCCCTCGGCGAGAGAGATGGAGGTTGTGGTGGTGGTGGTGGGAGAGGGAGAAGGAGAGGAGAGGAGAGGAGAGGAGGGAGGGGTTGGGTTGGGTTAGGGGGGAGTGGGGGTTTAGTTGGCAGACAGGAATAGTAGAGGGCCGAAGTACTTTTCCCCTGATTAGAAATATCTGCTGCCTGTGCTGTTAGCTGTCAGAGCTGCTAGCGCATTAGCGCTGCTCTTTCTCTCTCTATTTCCATTCCACTCGCCACACTACACTACACACACACACACACACACACAGCCGGCGCAGCAGGACCGAATTCACTCTTAGCCTACAAAGACTTTATGTTCCTCTTAGTTCAGGATTACCTTTTAAATTGTGATCATTATTAAAGTTAGGGGGATGATTTCATGGAGCACTTTTTACTGTATTGCTTAAAATCCCCCTCACACCCCGATTGCAAACAATTAATTAAATGCACTAACACAAAGATATATATTTTTTTATTTATCTGTGGAACAAACAGGACGGGAAAAAACGGCATCTAATCATTTTGAGCATCACTATCAAAATGATTGAACGACGATATATCTATCAAACTAAACTGTCACCCCCTCCACTTCCTGCCCCACTGCACCATAGACAGCAATAATCCTGTACATTGGAGGAGGGACTTTTACGTGAAGACCAATTTAGCCAACGTGAACTTGACTATGATATGAACCCTACCTTTCATGCAAATTGCAGTTATGATTGGTAAAGAAAAGTCTACATAAAAACATATAATACACAAGATTACACACAATTAATTTCAGCATCAACATTCAGTATTGTTCATATTGTTCTGTTAAATAGTTTATTGACTTGATCTTCTGTATTTCATTTGCTCACGTTTATGAAATGTCCAAATTCAAAAAGTGTTTGCAAAGCTGTTGATAAAGCCTAGAATAAGCCAGTTAAAAATGATTATATCCTTGGAGAGTCGTCAGATACATAATATGAAAACTACAAACAACACAGAAACAAAAGGGTAATGAATTTAATCCAGTAAGTGAAACAATAAAATTTTAGTTAGAGGAATGTTGTTCTGAGAAACATCACATCTCTCTCTCTCTCTCTCTCTCTCTCTCTCTCTCTCTCTCTCTCTCTCTCTCTGTTTGCTTTGTGAGGGGAAATTGTACTAAGAAACCCTCCCTCTTTTCTTTCAGCTTGCTTGCAGCTGGCAAAAGACACAGTGTCCTCCGACGGTTGTGTTTCAGCCAAGTGTGAAATGAGATGGGCTGCTCCTTCTGTGGTAGAGGGACACCCAGCACTCAGGATCCCACTGGCTGCTGCTTTTCTGTGTCTCAAAGTCGTTGTTGGGAAGGGGCCTGCAGACACACATGCAGACAATGTTGGTGAGATGTACTAATACAGTCGTAATGATGGAGTCCTGAAAAAAGGACCACCCTAAGGAAACAAGATCATTCATCTCAACGGGAGTTTATTTTGCCAAAAAAGCAAGCGTGCATCTACAGCATATCAAGAATTCTATTTTATCATACAAAAAAAATATGTGCGTTTATAGTAAATCACTTCTTCAACTTATGACATTACTAAATGCTAAAGCAGCTTGTTTACCTGATGTAGAGCACATTTCTTCTCTATTTCACTGTAGGTGCAGAGCGAAGGTTAAGAATGAGAAGAGAACATACAGATGCATCCAGAAATATGGTAAAAAAAAACACGGATAGAAGTCTCCTCTTCTCCCAGCTAGGTCACCAGAATCTAACCATATATCAAGGGCAGAGTGCCAAAAGGGCGTGCTGTACTGTACTGTAAGTGACATTTCACCAACTGCAACTCCAAAAAAAAAAAAAATGACTACAGTTTGCTCACGAGTAACACACACTTTGTCAGACAATCAGAAACCATTTTTTTCTTTTCCTCATGTGATAACATCATATAATCCGCCATTTATAGTGGTTTGGACTCTGGAGTCCGTGTCTCAAAAGTACTGTAGTTTCTGACTAAGTTGGTTGTAATACAATTTCCCATTGCCAACTAACTGGCTTGCTAACTGGCTTTTGGTGAGTTGGAAGTGGGTTGCAATGAACAGTGCTGTCCAGACAAGACAATACAATGTCTGCAATGTGAATTCAGGTTTGGCTTGTAGTAGTAGGTTTGTCTGGGTTCATTCAGGGTTACAATGTATTCAGCTTGCAGTTCATCAACTGATGCAGTGTTTCACCCAGTGGTGGGTGTTTAGATGTGGCCTTGGGTGATGCACCCATTAATGCGACTATTTTGGGAGAGGATACCCAGGGAAGGGCATCTCACTGGCGCAGTACACACGCTAACCTTGCTAATTTGTCCTTCTCTTCAATCCATTTGTAAAATGAGTTTGTAAATTATGAGAGGAGGAGAGACTTTTATCAAAAAAATATGTCTGCCATTTTTGACATTGTCTTGAAGTGCTGCGGAAATAAGATCTACTGTCGTTATGCACTTGGTGTCTTGCGCACTCAAATGTAAAATGTCAGTCGTGAGATATTATACAGTTGAGAGAGGCTCTGTTGTGGGAATATGAAGGTTAAACTCTGTAGCTTGTTGGCATAGATGGCCCACAAGATGAGTATTGTTTCAAGTCAACAACTCCTTTCGTGTAACTTCACATGCGTCACTTTTACATCAACAAATTAAAGGTAGCCTAAATGATTGGTGAAATTTTTGAAAACAATTGAATTAATTCATTCACATCAACATCAACATTCAATATCTAACCCTAGAAAATATACATGTTTAAAAAGTGGGAATATCTGTAGATAATGATTTATACACATGCACAATATGTGTACTATGCTATTCTAATGTAGATACACAGAAGAACTAAATAGGTATTACTCATCTCAGATGTCACCAATCATCATCTTTCACACAGCAGGTAGAACTCCAGAGTCGTATCCATGGTTACCAGGCAAGAGTCACACACACCTTATGCTGTCTTCCGAGACCTACAGTGCGTAGGGCTTCATCACCTGAAGCATCAGATCTATTCCATGCAACAGTTGGTTGCTGTCAAACCCCAAGATACTTAATGTGCACGGAGTGAATCTATAGTTCCCAGGCACCCCCACCACAACCACATATGCAGTCATGGACCTTAAGCTCAGCCTATGCTTCATTTCCCACATTAAGGATACCTCACAGGTATCAGCAAGTTATTTTCCTCGGATAAAAATGTGCATCGCGGGTTAGTGTGTTAAAATATTCTACTGTGTGGCTGCCTTACTGACATTGTAGTTTGCCATTGGTTTAGAGCAAAGCAATAACTGGATGAATTGCCTGCAATGCAATACAATAAAAGAGAGTAAAAAAGAGAGTAAAAAAATATTCTATCAAAGCTATTCTGAGAAGCTAGGGAAATTATTTGGAAATATGCATGACAAGTCTTTGTTAAAGTCTATATAACTCAGATGCTATTTGGTTGGACTTTGACGGTGTGGATTTAGCCAGTGAATTGCACGTCTTAAAGATTGTATGTAAAAGATCACATTAACCATGACGTCTTT
>JAODXP020000028.1:2427739-2435239 GCA_027497455.2 Sardinella longiceps
ACAGGTCTTCCAGTCCTTCCAGGCAGCGCTGCCCTCAAAGCACTACTCCCTCCAGTTTAGAATTAGGATGAGGGTTGAGGGGATTAGGTTTAGGGCAAGGGTTCAGTGCCTTTTAGGCTATGCTGCCCGGAAGGTGGCCATTCGTTGAGGGCAAAAAACACCATTGAGCCCTCAAACAACAGGGATATGGATTGACAGGATATCTGAATCACTCTGGATTTCTCCTTTAAACGAAATGAATACTTGAATTTCACCGATTTGTCAAGCATAGGAAGGCTTTGAGCTTCTCAGTCTTTTTATCTCAGCAGGCCTTTTTTATACTGTCAGAAAATAAACAGTATGGGGCAGGGCAGGCCTCCATCCAGTGCCTGATCCAGGGTCTTGTGCCTGGTGTGGCATTGAATACAGACAATAACCCCAAAGGCAAATCTCCCTTTGTCTGTTATTAGAGGACACTTACTGACTTTGTGTAGCATTGGTTAGGGATTTTATGCCTGCTTATGTATGTCAAATGTTATCTTTATGAGGAGTTGAAATTGAATGTACAAAGTGACCCAAATGGTCCATGTGAATGTCAGAAGCATTTTCGGACTGATTTGTGAGGACCTTTAACTTTTTTTTTTTTTTTTTTTTTTTCAAGTAGGAGAAGAAAGAAACAGCTTGTCAAGGCTCTTGGAAATGCTAATGTATGAAGATGAGCAAAATGAATAAGGAAGAATATATGGATATGTAAATGGCATTTTTTAATGCAGAGAGAGGGGTTTTTGGTGGCTGGTAATTTTGCTCGCTTGAGTCTTTTTTTAATGGCCCACTTTGCAGCATGACATTTGCTGACAATGGACTTTGACACTGACGCTGCGGCGTCTGAGATTAGTTGTTAAAGCGCCATCCATCTTCAACGATGGGCTGTGCGAAGCTCATTTGTTAGGGAATCAGAATACAAGATTAACTCTGGTCAATACCGCTCCCTCTCCCCATACCTGAAGCCTCTCCAGTGTTGCTTTGAGAATATGTGGGTGTCCATTATAGCCGTGCATGCATAAACATTCTATCTGGAAATCCATATTTTGTCCTGGGAGATGTTTTGTATATATATATTTGATTGTGGTCTCATGATATTTTAAGATATTGATTTACGTGCAATATCGTATAAAATTGCATATTATCTTCCTCAAAAATTATATATATAATGTTGAGGAAACAATATTAAAATCTTTCAAGAACACAGTCAAGTGTCTTACAGTCGCCCACTCATATCTGAGGGTATTTTGCACTTTCAGTAATAGTACAGTAGGCATATTTCTAGACCATATTACACACCTCCTCCTTGCCTTTTTATTTTTTGCTTTGCTTGGTCCCATTTTGTCAAGAGAAAATTCTAGAATAAAAAAAAAGGTTCCAAATACCAGGGGTCAAAGGTCAAAAATATGCAGCATGTATTACAATTTATTACCCCAGTATTTGCCTCCGATTTTTTCTTCTTTGACAAGCCAAAGTAAATCATGCACAGTCTTCTGAGATGTAGACAGGGGGTGGTGGTGGTAGTTGTAGTGTAGCGGTGATGGTGGTGTGTGTGTGTGCGTGTGTGTGTGTGTGTGTGTGTGTGTGTGTGTGTGTGTGCTGTGTGCTTGTGTCTGTGTGGGTGGGTGGGGGGGTGGGATTGGCCGACCAACCTAGCGGGCCTTGGACTCAATACCTAGACAACGCCTGCCTTCCATTCTGACCGCGACTGCTGATCGACTGGAGCCTTAAAGGTTGCTGTGTGTGTGTGTGTGTGTGTGTCCCAACAGACTGCAAGGCTTCCAGCGATTCCACCCATAGTCAAGGCAGGGGAGGTGTGCAGCACACCACACCACACCACAGCACACCACGCTACGCACATGGGGGTATTTATAGCAAACACATGCAGAGGAGAGCTTGTGGCACCTCCATCCAACACTCCACTACACCGCAGCTTTGACAGTTCTGCATGCCTTATTTCTTTTTGCCTCTTTCTTTCCCCACTGGTGCAGACTCCATTCTAATCAGTGCCGGGGTCCCCAGTCTTGGCCATTTCATTTGAATATAGTCATATGGACGGCATGTTGGATGCTATAACGCAGTCCCCCCTAGCATATATTTTATGTCTGAAGGCTCGTTATTTTTTTGGGGGGGTGGGAGTGGAGAGGAGAGGAGAGGAGGGGGTTTGGCTCGGTGCAAAAGAGAGAGTAGGCCTCAGGACTCCCTGCCCGAGTCATATTAATCAACATGTCCGCCGAGCGAGAGAAAGAGAGAGAGAGAGAGACTCCCTCCCACAGCTAAACCCTACAGATGCTGAGGAGAAAAGAAAGAAAGAAAGAATAGAATAGAAGAAACACAATACAAGTGCCTCTGCTGTACTCACTCTAGCAGATCTCCATTGAAAACTCTTTTGTTGTATTTCATTTTAATTCACCTGCTGTTTATGTTCTTACGATGTGATCTACAGTAAATCTGTGATACACACACACACACACACACACACACACACACACACACACACACACACACACACACACACACGCACTGTACTACATAAAACACCTGTGGTGGTGATGGGAGTTTTCAACTCAGCCCTTTTTCTTCTTTTAATGTCACTACCAGGTGCTGACATCAAAAGATATGAAGGAAGAGGGATTCCATTACACCTGTTAAATCATAAAGATATTTCAGAGTAAACAGTATTTTTCCCATGGCAGGTTGTATAAGATTGTCTGAAAAGATACAAATTGATACCTTAATATCCAGACACAGAGTCAAAATACAACCCTAACCCAAAATGTCTTCAAAAGCAGGAGGCTTTTTAGAAATGGAGCTGATCTTTGCTCCTTCATCTCTGTGTTTGCATAATGGAGATATGACGTGTGGACAGGCAGCTCAAACAAAAGAGCTCGGAAAAAACCCACAAGTAGGCCTGCTTCTGTTCTAATATCACCCTTGAACTTAATGGCTTTAGATCTGGGAAGACATTGACTGTACTATTCTTATTGTTTTTGTTTTGATAACAAAAGATTTTATTCCTGGAGAGGAATAAAGAACAGTGTCAAAAGTGACCTTTTGTGTCCTCCCACTAACTGCTTGTTTTCATAGCTGAGAGCGTTCCAGACTTCTAGACAGAAGACTATAGCCGACTATACCATTTTTTTTGGCTAACTTGTGCAAAAAAATTTGCTGAAGCTAACATTGCAAAATAGAAAAAAAAATATATATTTACAGCCTTGTAGTCTGACCATTCTATGGACGCACTTGACCAAAAAAAGAAAGAGATATGAACATAGGGGTATGGGCTTTGGATTACAATGCCTCCGATGGCAGGGGCGCTGCTAGAAATCTTGGGCCCTATGACAAAAAATAATTCAGGGCCCCTCCAATATTGATTTTAATATAAAAATTTTCTCTGGGCCCCCCTTTCAGGGCCAAACCCTTAGAATTATCCTAACTACCCCCCACCCTAGCTGCGCCTGTGCCCCGATGGTTTGTACACTCTGTGTGGAGTGCCATCGCTTTTTCTCGGGCACTTCCACGGCCGTTTGGTGCCCCCTGTGAGACTGAAGTGGCCCAGTTCTCAGACAGAACTCTCCCCCGCCCTCCAACACCCACCCCCTGCCTCCCCCAACCATCAGACACCCCCCGTCACCCCCCCCCCTCCATCTTTCCCTCCGACACCACAGCTGTCACTGCTGCTGCTGTTTTTTTCTTCCCGACGTTCTGTTGGATATAATGACATCCTACGAGTTCTGAGATGTGATTCACAGACCCCGAGGTGCTTTGTGAGAAGGTGTAAATGCACAGACACACACTCACACACACACACACCACACACACACACACACAAAAGTAGTTCTCATCTTCAGCGGTGGCTCCTTGACCCAGCTAAGCGGGTTAACGCACTCCACAGTGTAATGAGAAGAGTCCACACTCGTTCACTCTCTCTTTCTCTCTCTTTCTCTCTCTCTCTCTCGCTCGCTCGGAGGCACCATACACCCACTCCTACAGCACAAGGAGGCCACAGGCCTTAGATACACAAGTCCCCCCCAAGCCCCCCACCCGCCTATGCCCAGCTCAACAACGCCATACGCTGTTTGTTGTTGTAAACATGTCTCTGTGTTTGTGTGTGCGTGTATGTGTGTGTATGTGTGTGTGTGTGTGTGGAGTGGGGGCACAGTGGCAGGCGAGAAAAAGAGAGAAAGAACAGTGGAAATGTGAAGTTGGAAGAAGAAGGAAGAAAAGAAAAAAAAACTTTCTAATGGAAATGGCATTGACCCCACAGTGATGCTGCTGGAGTTGAAGTATTGCTGTAATCAATATGGCATTCTCTGAGGGACAGAGAGAGAGAGAGAGAGAGAGAGAGAGAGAGAGAGAGAGATGTAAGGGCCTCTGACACATAAGGTAGAAAACAGTGGTTTGTTATTTCTTCCAGACAGAGAGAGATAGAAAGAGAGAGAGAGAGAGAGAGAGAGAGAGAGAGAGAGAGAGAGAGAGAGAGAGAGAGAGAGAGAGAGAGAGAAAGACAACAACAACAAGTTGACAGGCCACGGCTCTCTAAGGTTCCCATTTACTGATGTACAAAACAACAGAAGCAAAAATAAACAGCAACAGCAAACACACAGAGCATGAGGTGTGAGTCGGCTCTCCAAAGCAGGAGAGTTTTAATTGGCTCCCTCATCCATGACCTCAGGATTTCAGACGACTGGAAGAAATAATATTTTCATCTTCTAGACCCATTTTAACATTGAAAAAAAAAAAAAAAAATGGGCCTCGTGTAGATAGATATGAGTGTAGTGTTACTACACTAATTGCATATAATAGTTGTTGCCACACTAATTGCACTGGACTCTATACCTGAATAGAAATAAATGTTGGAGGATAGCCGAAGACGAAATTAGCATAGCCTCCACCAGGGCTCTTTTTCGTTTTCTCTGGCGTCTGTCTGCCTGTCGGTGTACAAAATAACTCAAAAAGCACTGCACGGATATGGATGAAATTTTCAGACAACGTGCATATTGGGACCGTGATAGATGGTTAAATCTTGGTGGGGATTGGTGATCGAGGACACCATCTGGAATTAAAATTGCAAATTAAATTTATATTGCATCATTGACTATATTGCCTTGGCGAAGGACTACGCTCTCTGAGTGCTTTTCTAGTTTTCACATCTTATAGTCAATCAGTTTGACTAAGTCTAATATAGCCAGGCCTTCAAAATGAGCTGTGAATTCAAACATGGGTAGACTATACTATAATGAAAACATGCACATAAAGTACATGAACAGTAGACAGTACTTTATGTACATACTACAGTAGACTCATATTCTGACATCTCTGTACATCTGTAGGCCCTATGGTACTACACAGTAAAGAACTTCCACCAACACATTTAAAAAAGAGGAATATGACATTTCCTATTTTCTTTATGGGTACAAGATGTGCTGGCTTGTACGGTATACACGTGTGTGTGTGTGTGTGTGTGTGTGTGTGTGTGTCTGTCTAGGCTGTTCTTCTCCCATGGGAGAGGGTAAGAAGGGGGAGAGCTTAAAGTATGTCAGTATGTATTGAAATGTATGCCGTGGTGCAGATGGAAGTGGATGTTTGGGTGGCTGTCACAGGATGCCCCTGAGGAGTAGGTGTGTGTGTGTGTGTGTGTGTGTGTGTGTGTGTGTGTGTGTGTGTGTGTGTTCCTTTGCCCTCTCTCTCTCTGCCTTGTATTACTTTACCTGTAGACTCTCTGCAGCCCCCACCCCCCCCCCCCATAGGCCCATTCTCAGCCCCTACTTGAGCCGCCTCCTCCTCCCTCGCAGGCTTGTCCCCCCAGGGCCTTTTGCCTGTGACACTGTAAACGGCTGTGGAAATCTGTCTGTCTGTCTTTCTGAGAGCAGAGACCCCAAGAGGTCAGACCCTGTCTTTCTCTCTCTTTCTCTCTTTCTTTTTCTTTCCTCTGTCTCTCCTTTTTTGGCTGTCCTTCATGGCTGAGACGTCCACGCCGTCGATGAGTGAGTGAGTGTGTGTTCTGTAGGACAGACCAGACAGGTGGTCAGTCACATTTCATATTTCAGACATCGGATCCCCCTCACACTTTTTTTTTTTCGATGGGATATCGTCTGGGCCTGATAAGGTGTTGTCCCAGGTGAGAGGCCCCTCTCACACCTGGACGTCCCTTTGTCCGAGTAAGGGATGGCGTTTCATGCTACAACATTGGCCTATTCTAGAACTGGCCTATTAAGCGTCTTGATTGACATCATTTTGATGTTCTATGCAAAGAGGTTCCGTGAGACTGAGAAACCGAAACCAAAGACTCTGTTTTCCTTCAAGTTCCCCCCTCCAGCCTTGTTTCTTTTAAATATAAGGTGCAAATGTATAGGTAAAGAACAGCCTCCTCTGTTATCACACACACAAGTCACTTTGTGGAATTTGATAGTCTGCTTTATAGCACGGAGTCATATTGTTAACTGCTTGTGTGGGAATACTGGTGCCTGTTTGTGAAAATGCACTGAATGTATGAAGTGTGTGTGTGTGTGTGTGTGTGTGTGTGTGTGTGTGTGTGTGTGTGTCTCACAGTTCCCGCTGAGACACTGTCTGTTTTGCAGATAAATTAGAAGAACAGAGCAAACAGAAACTAATAAAAAAAACAACAACCAAAAAAAAAAAAAAAAGAGAAAAAAAAATCAACAACAACAACAACAAAAAAAAAACATCAGTGCATAAATGTGACACGTGCAGCTTGCGCGGCTTCTCTGGGTGGCGCGGGCGGTTCAGGCTGAATGAGCACACTTGTTTGAATGTCATATTTATACCGGCGTTTTGTCAGAAAATTAACTTCCCCTCCGTGCTGGCGTCGGTGCGGAGCATATGGCCGCTGCGTCTCGGGAGATGACAGCCTAGCGGAGCGGCAGGCTCGCCGTGGCCGGCCAGATGCCGTGGGCTTCTCCGCGATTAAGTGGAGATCATCGCTGTTTTCTTTGAGCACCGCTGTGCCTTGTACTCAGAAGTGTTTTGTTAATCACTGTCTGCCTTTTTTCGACAGAGGCTGCCAAAGCGCTCATTAAGTTTGAATTTTCCCGAGATATCACGCTCGGATGACGGAATTTCCAGCCCCAAGCCTCGTGCTAAAGGGTTTTGGGCAGGGGTGGTGGGGGTTGGGGTGTGTGTGTGTGTGTAAATGTGTGTGTTGGTCTCCCACATGTACACACCGACAGACACACACATACAGTAAATGCTGTACATCCAAAAAACAATCACAACAACAACAACAACAAAAAAAATCCTGCCATCGGCATTAAGCCGCATCTGTTTAAACTTCCTTGTCAGAAAAAAAGTTTGTCTGTCGTGTTTTTTTTTTTTTTTTCCTTTCAATTTTTGTTCGTTGTTGCTTGGCGAGACGGATGAGAGATCGCTGGTGGTGCTGCTGCCGTGTCTATCCAGAGGCCTCAGAGGAGAAGAGCCCCCTTCTTTCCCTCATCTGTTCTCTCTCTCTCTCTCTCTCTC
>JAODXP020000028.1:2437739-2442739 GCA_027497455.2 Sardinella longiceps
AACTCAACCCTAAACCTAAAAGCGGCTTTTCTCTCATCTCTAAGGTATTGTGTAGCCTATATATGCCATTGATAGTAGCATAGGAGCAAGGCTAGCATGCTATTATGGCCTGGAAAAGTGGGTTTGCTTTCCTGACTGCCGCTGTTGTGTCCCCTTAAGCAAGGAACTTAACCCCCAAAGTTACTATTGAGGGGACTGGCCTGAAAGTAATTGATGAGAATAAGTGGCTTTGAAAAAAACAATTACAACAGGCAAACAAGCAAATAAACAAACAAGAAAGAAATAAATAGAGAAAAAATACCCATAAAGAAGTACAGTATCTGGTCCAATCAAAGTGGAGTGGTGCCTGTTACGAGATTAAGACAGACAGTGTGGTGTGGTATAGCGAGTGGTTTAGTATTATATATGTGCATCAAAAGCCATTCATGTTGTGTACAGAATTTAAGAGAAACATCCAGCATTCTGTTTGTGTGGCCCACATATTGTTGGCATTACTCTGCTTTTGGAGTTTGACTGTTCCATTGTTCCACTACATGATCGGACATTTTGAATTTCTCTCTGGAGAGAAGGAGTGCAGTTTGGCCTGACAGCTTGGTGCCATTTAAACTGAACACTAAATGGTTGGATTGAATGCCCTGTCATTGAATTCAGATTGCTGGTTAAGTGGAATGTTTTTTGGTGCATTGTGAGACGCGGGCATCTGTTGTTACTGAGCAAGTTGATCATAAAGGAAACATATGTGGCCGTTGCCAGAGCTGTTTTTCGCTCGGAACGGTGCCATCGCATTTATTCGAGTCGCGCTGGAGCGTGCAGCCGTGGTAACAAGCCATGAAAACACTCTCTCCTCGATGCTACTAATTCGGCGAATTTCCTGGTGGAAAAAAATAATTGCCTTAATAGGATTTTGTCAATGTGATGTTATTAATGGTCTCAAAATATACCATTTCAGCCTATTTAGTCAAGTAGAATATTACTGATTGCAACGCTTATCTGTGCTTGTCTTTATCATTATTACTATTATTGTTATTATTATTATTCTTTTTTTTCACCCAGAGCCAATTTTTGACTCAATTAAAGCATGATATTAACTACCAAATTAAAATGAAGACACTGGTGGGCCTCTGTGCATTTCGAGTGGCTGTGTGCATGTGTTCATCTGTGCTATATGAGCATTGAGCACATTATGTGCACGTGTTATTTAGAGGGTTGTGTGCTCTTGTGTGGGGCAATGAGATTTGTGTCATTTCACTCATTTTTTTATGTATAGAATGAGAAAGAGAGAACTGGCTGGGTAGGTTGTGTGTGTGTGTGTGTGTGTGTGTGTGTGTGTGTGTGTGTGTGTGTGTGTGTGTGTGTGTGTGTGTGTGCATATGTGTATTTATTTATAAGAGAGAAAGGCAACTATGTGGGCAGATAGATAGATGATACTGTAGATAGATACTGGAGAGAGAGAGAGAGAGAGAGAGAGAGAGAGAGAGAGAGAGAGAGAGAGAGAGAGAGAGTTTATAAGTATGTGTGTCTGCAAGCATGCAAGAGAGAGAGGAGAGGCAACTAGGTGGGTAGATGCAGTGGCTAGAGAGAGAGAGAGAGTGAGAGAGAGAAAGAGTGTGAGTGTGTGTGTGAGTGAGTGTGTATGTTTGTGTATGTGTATATGAATGCATGTGTGTAAGAGAGAGAGTAGAGCCAACTAGGTGGGCAGATGCAGTGGCTGGAGAGTGTGTGTGTTTGTGTGTGTGTGTGTGTGTGTGAGAGAGAGAGATAGAGAGCGAGAGAGGTGGAGGTAGTAGAGAGCTGAAAGTCTTAGGTACCAAGAGTCATCTGGTGCCAGTTGGCCAAAGTTAGCAGGAAGCTGTCGGTGTAAATGGCAGCAGCTGCTGGGAGTTCTAAAGAGCATGTCCCAGTCAGAGCAGAAAAGCGATGGCATCTACATTAATACTACCTTAATGGCCCATCTGGCGCTCCGTAGGGTCCCTCCCTCGCTCGCTGCTCTATGGAGTCATAGGCGTTTGACAGGCAGTCTCCAAAGTGCCAGACGCATATCGCATGCCAAATGGCGGCGAAGCGGCTTGGTGTCGTTCTGATCTGTCAAGTTCTCCCAGTTGCTCGTCAAACCGAGGGGAGAAGTTAGGATTTTTTTTTTTTTTTTTTTTTTGGAACTAATGAAAAAATATCTCTTTCTCACTCTCTCTCTATCTCACTCTCTCACACTCTCTCTGCCTCTCTCTCTCTCTCTCTCTCTCTCTAACACACACACACACACACACACACTCACACACTCATGGCAAATGACTGATGTCTGGCATGACGGGTGCGTTAGAGAGAGAATGAGTGTGGATGGGTGCGGACGGCTGCCGAGCCTGCAGCAGAACTGGCACTGTACTGGGGTCAGTTGGAGCGTCTCTCTCTCTCTCTCTCTCTCTCTCTCTCTATCTCTCTTTCCCTCATTGTCACCCTCTTCCTCTTCACACTCTGTTCCTTCTGTCTCTCTGTCTGTCTTCCATTCTCACTATCTTCACTCTTATGCTCTGTTCCTTCTCTCTCCCTCTCTCTCTATCCCTCTCTTTCTCTCTCTCTTCCTCTCTATGGCTCATATGGACAACATCAGGAGATTTTGTCACAGGAGGCTCAGAGAAGCGACCGCTCAGATGAGAATGAGTCACATTTGAACTCAAATCATCCCTCATATAATATATAATCATATCATGTGAAACTTATACAGTAAAAAGCACTTCTTTTCCATTACAGTGACAAAAACAAATTCTTAATGCTTAAAAGTACTTTTTTTCTGTTACAATGATGAAAACAAAAACAATGCTTGAACGTTTTTGTTCCTAAACTACTTCCGTAAAGTTACAGTAACATAGAATGTTAAATACAGAGGCCCTATGGGAACAGCCAATCAAACTGCCCTGAAATGATCTATAAACCCCGAACCCCCCCTCCACACACACACACACACACACACACACACACACACACACACCCTTATGAGGATTGTGTGGTCCGTGCCAACCATCCCTCCTTTGTCCTCTGTCCTCCCCCAGGTTCCTGATGTGGGTCAGGGCGGGGCGGGGCGGGGCGGCGGAGGCCGAGCCGGGTCACATGTCCTCTGGTGTGGGTGACAGGAACAGGAGAGCTCCACTGACGGCTCTCCTCTGAGCGCCTCGCTCTGGGCTCACTCGCAGGTGGCCACCACGGTGACCTTGGCAACCCAGCTCAGAGAAAAGGAAAACTGATGAGCGTTTGTCATTTTAATAAGAAACCTGTGTCATTTTATTTGGAGTCGATATATATATATTTTTTGGTTTCATTTGGTTTTATTTGTCTAGTTTTCGTCTGAATTTGTCCAATTTTGTCAAGATTTTTTACTTTAGCTTTGGTGGATTCATTTATTTGTTTCAGTATCTGTATCGGCAATTATTCTTCAAACAATCTTGTCAGTTTTTGAAAACTGACTTTTTATATAAACCACACACAGCTAATGATGCCTTTTATTTTACAAAATGTAAAATGATTTGTATAGTCACTAATCAACTACCCACAGAACAGTGATCACAAAACCAGAGGCATTCTGTCTGAATGGGCAATTTTTTTTTTTTTTTTACTTTTGCACAAATGTTCATAAATCAGAACATACTGCAGACATTCACCTAACTTTACCTCTCTCTTTGTTTATTATTTCTTATTTTTGCAGTACATGTTGTCCATCTCAAAACTGTTTTACTGTATCTTAAGACAACAAAAGAGGTGCTTTTAAATATCAATAACATACGTATCCTTAGAGAAAACCCAGGAACACAACAACTGCTGTCGCAGGAAGAAACATACCTTCAGGGAGGAAAATATCCTTTCCCCAATGCCTGAAGGACACACACCAAGAAAGAACTTGCTAATAAAAAGCATCAGGACTAAAACAGAAAAACAACGGTCCTCCAATAAACATGTTATTCCCTCTATCCCTAGTGAGAAGCGATATCATTTTTTTAAAAAACATTTGGAAAACACCATTTCATATTTATATTTTTTTATATATTTTTTCATTCTTCATTCAGTCATTGTTTTCTGACCCCTTCGTGCACCACCTCGAGTATACGCTACTCTGTCACACCCCAAACATCCTCGGCTTCCTCTTCTTCCCAGTAGAACGCTGGTGCCAGCCAGCCGCACCGAGGGCATTCGCTTCATTTATTATTTAAACCGTAACAAGCCAACTAGTAGTCAGGGAGTCAGAGAAAGGCCAGACATGGCCACGGCTGTGGAAATATCTCTGCGTGTCTGAGACTTGTGTTTGTATGTGTGTGTGTGTGTGTGTGTGTGTGTGTGTGTGTGTGTGTGTGTGTGTGTGTGTGTGTGTGTGTGTGTTTGTGTGTGTACTGTAAGTGTGAGTGGGTGTCCTGGTATATTTTGCCACTAGCTCTTCAAAGGCTACGTCTTGCCTGGAACACTGTTGGGACTGAAGCGAAAGTTGAACGGAGAGACTCTTCTTCTTCTTCCTCCTCCACCTCCTCCTCCTCTTCCTCCACCTCTTATTTTCTCGCCTTCTGCTGATGCCTGATGTTTCTTAGTGTTTTTTTTTTTTCTTCCCTCGTTCTCTCTGGCTCTGTCTTCGCCCCCTCACTCTCTCACTCTCTCCATGGGCATCTCCTTCCCTTTGAGCCAGTTGGGGGAGGGGGTGGGGGTATTCTCTCTCTCTCTCTCTCTCTCTCTCTCTCTCTCTCTCTCTCATTCTCTGTCTGTGTGGTAGTTGTGAGAGGGGATTCAGCATGATACTGCTAGTGAACCTTTGGCAGGCTCTGCCTCGCCGCTGAACTTTCCCTTCTCGCTGCCCCCGCGTTATCGCTACTCTTGACTGACCTACAATTGCAATCTCCCTGCGCTCCGCCTCTATTCGCTCTACTCTCTCTCTCTCCCATCTCATCCTACCCAGTAGCTTCCCCAGTTTAGCTCAACTGTTGTCTATCAAGTTCCCCTCTACCTCCCCTCCCCCAATCCTCCACCCC
>JAODXP020000028.1:2447739-2450239 GCA_027497455.2 Sardinella longiceps
ACAGACAGCAGATGTTGGTCAAACCCGGTGCAATTCACACAAAAGACCTGCTCTATAATCAATGTGATTTTAATCAAGGCTGTTGCCTTGTGACCCACTTCTCCTTCTCCTTCCCTTCCCTCTCCTTCCCTTCCCTTCCCTTCACTGAGCTGATTGGGATGGCTGGCAGGGACTGGCCTTGCACAGAGTTTATAATTAACCTTCATGTCATATCTATGTCCTATAACCATCAGACAGCCCAAAAATGTAATCTCAAAATTGTAGTCGTTTTGGGCCGTGGAATCCTGCCTTCAGTCCAATCCCAAATCTCTTTATCATAATTTTTTCCAGAGCGCACACAAGGATTTCTCTCTCTCTCTCTCTCTCTCTCTCTCTCTCTCTCTCTCTCTCTCTCTCTCTCTCTCTCTTTCTCTCTGTCTGTCTTGCTTATTCTGTCTTTCTTTCTGTTTTCTGTCTCAATCTATTCCTGTTTTTCTTACTGTATTCTTATGTTCTGTGTTATTTTTACTCCTTTATAAAAATAGGAAGCTCTGATGGTGCAGTGGGCTCGCTAACTCGTCAGAGCTAATAGCATCATGGGTGTAAATGCTATGCAGATATGCATGGAGAACTGTAGCAGTCGGTCTGATAATAAGATTGCAGACACAAAGGAAACCCTGAGGTTTTTCAGATGTCTATCGCGTGGAACGAAGTGGTTTGTGTGTCCTAAGCCCACATTGTTGTTTTCAAGATGCGCTCTCTCTCTCTCTCTCTCTCTCTCTCTCTCTCTCTCTCTCTCTCTCTCTCTCTCTCTCTCTCTCTCTCTCTCTCCTCCTCTGATTGTCATTGATACTGTAGTAATTCATTGACATTCACAGTGTAATGACTGGGGACGTATATATGAACGTGTGGTGGATTGAGGCCTGGAGGCTAAACTGTAACACATGAAATGTCTTAGAAATAAATGCAGATAGAAAATGTATGTATGGCCTTTGCTTTTTAAGTTCAGTGAAATATAGTAGACATATTGAAGACAGCTTGGGATAAATGAGGAATAAATGAGGTTCATTTAGTGTTTCCTGGTAGCATTGCAAAACCCCACGCCATGTGTGGCATTGTATCTATAGAACTATAGATACCATATCTATATAAAATAGTGTTGTGGACAGAAATAATTCTTATCTCTTTCCCCTGAAGTCATTTGCCATGAGTGTGTGTGTGTGTGTGTGTGTGTGTGTGTGTGTGTGTGTGTGTGTGTGTGTTGTCTGCGTCACCGTTCGTCACCGTGTGTCTAACTTTTTGTCTGATCCATTCCTTTGCATACAGGCAGAGGTGCATGGGACTGTTTTTTTTTTTGGTTTGGATGGGTTGGGTGGGAAACATTTATGTTGTTTTATTCAAGTCTTCAAGTTACATTATATTTTATTCTGAATTTGGATGCTTACCTTTGTGTTAAATTATTGACATTTCTTGCCTATTCACCTTTATACTTTTGTTAATTGACGTCTCAATAAAAAATTGATCACAAAAAGATATCCCTATACAAAATAAATATACATGTACTGTGATATGAAGTTAGCCATGTCTGCAGTTTTCTCCCAAACAAACAGGCTCTATCCTGTGCTTGTCTCTGATGTACTCTAGTACCCTCATATATCCACTAACAGAGGAATTGTCTCACCATGAACTGTGACAAACTCTGACAAAGACAAACTGGCAGGCCCCACCATGTACTGTATGTCTTCTCCCAGTCAAGTGCTTTTAAGCGTTTTAATTGTTGTCTTTACAGAGCTACTTGCAGCGGGGCCCTAAATTCTTGTTGACATTTACTGACTTATGAAAGTCAATAACCATTTGCCTCCCACTGCGAGAGATGACAGATGATGTACACATTTGCTGTGCTCTGACTTTTACACACAGTGAGACAACAGAAAAGGAATGTCAACAATATATCTCATTAAGGCTGTTTCCAAAAGGGTACAGAGATCCGTATCATGTTCATATTCTGTTTTACATTTTTTTCTTTTCTAAATGATGTGCTTGTACATCGAACATATACATTAAAAGGGTACACAGATCCGTATCATGTTCATATTTTGTTTTTGCTTTAATTTTTTTTTTTTAATTTAAGTGCTTGTACATTGCACATATACATTGACTCAACTACATAAAGCCATTACGTATGTCCATAGAGGAGGAATGCTTTTTTAAAAATCACTATAGGGAAAACATTGCAAGCAAGAGTTACTTCTTGGTAACTAAAATATGAGCCTTTGTGATCTGACTGGAAGCCAAATGGTCATGATATGACATGCCTGAGCGAGACTCTCAGTGGCCTAACTGCCTGCAGGGTGCCGTCCTGCTCATAGTCATATGTGAGAAATCAAATGAGGCCATGCTAAACAATGACAGATGCATGTGTGCTGGCTTGGGTGTGTATTATCAGGATTTGTGTCGCACAACGATGTGATGCTATACTGACTATACAATTCCCCTTAAAACATCTTTCTGTTACTCAAAT
>JAODXP020000028.1:2452739-2455239 GCA_027497455.2 Sardinella longiceps
CCCAGATTGTTAAGAGTGCCCAACAGCCATTCATTATACACATCGTAAAGGTGATCTAGTGTCCTGACATTTTATTCCCACCCCATCCCATTCCATTCCATTCCATTCCACCTCACCTCTCCTCCTTTTCGCCTTTTTTCTCCAGTCGCTCGCTTTGTGCCTGCATTTCTACAGTTGTGGCCCAGATTTGCCCCCTTTTTTCCACCCCTCTGAGATGGAGTGTTTGTGTGTGTGTGTGTGTGTGTGTGTGTGTGTGTTGTCTGTGCCTATGTTGTGGACCGCATGTGTGCTTGCTGCTATTCTCACACACAGATCAAGAATTTACCTCACCTTGAAATCTGGGATCAAATGTGATTGAGTGAATGTTGAAATGGGCATTCTGGAGATGTGAACATGAAAGAAGCCGTTTCCAAATGAATCACAAACTGAACTGTCCTGCTGCCTTGTAAGGCCTAAATCACACCACAGTCATGCATTTGAGTGTGGAAGCACCACAGAAGCCAGTGTAGGGGAAAAACTGCTTAACATGCATTCTAAACTAAAGAAAAGACCAAAAATGTGTATGCAGTGCACTGTGTACGCATCGCAAATACACAGGCTTTGGTGTGAACCTAGCATGAGGGTCACAAGGCACTGGTGTGGTTCTTGCTTCAGTGTGTGTAATCATGCGGACATTCTGCAAACACTGAGCTTATTTATTTGCATTATTTACATGTACTGCCAAATCGGACTGTGCATATTGAAAATGTGGAGTATTAACAATCAATCTATTTGTTGTCAGATGTTTATGCTAAATGTCCACCTGCTTACTGTAATTGATGAGCTCAATTGCAATCTGTTTATCTAAAAAAAAAAATCTCAGGAATATTATTTAACTCATACAGTCCACTTGATATTACGGCCAGTAATACATCTAGTCTTTGACTGCTTCTTCCCTTTCTTTCAGACACAGACTATCTACAGTGCTGCATAATTGCTCTCCTAAATCTCCTAGAAGATGATAGCGTGCTGACGGCTATTAGGCGAAAAAATAAATAAAAGCGGCGATTCCTCTCTGTAATGTAAGCATCTGCTGGAGCTCCATGCATGCACAATTAAAGAGTACTTAATTGGCTATGATCATATTTTACCTCCGCAATTTGAGATAAATGGTTTCGCTGGGATAAGCAGCTGTTGCAGGGATGGCGGGGCGAAAACGCTGCAGACGTGAGACATGGATGGCTCCAGCTTTCTCCAAACGCAACAGGTAGGGAGAGTCGAGGGAGAGGAAATCCATTCCGATAACGCTCGTTGTTAGGAAAAAAGGCGAGGGGGAAACATATCTCATGTCATTTGATATTTTACAGAGTAAGGGATGACATTTTTACATAATGCACTTACATATGGTACAGTATAACTCACAAATTGAGTGAAAGCAAAACCACTTATGGCTAAATGCTCTGCTGAAGTAGTTTGCACAGTAAATATGCCTTTGTCTGAATGTTATATCTCTCAGGTAGTCCTAGCATCCTGCTGAGGGGTACATTCTCTCTATTGATGTAAGTGTAGCTTTTCTGTTCTGTTCTATGGGCCATTTGTCTTCAGATGGGTTAACACTTCGCTGAGTATTGCAAATGGATTCTTACATGTGAAATACTTACTTTTTTTATAATGATAAAAGAAATGTTTTATGCACCACCGTGTGCAAGAACATGCTTTAGTGTGGTAAATCAATTATAATGCGTTCACTCGCAAAAAAATACCATTTTAATGCAAATCCACTGAATGTGTGTGTGTCTGTTTTAATGTGTGTGTGTGTGTGTGTGTGTTAATCCATTCTGCATTTGACGTGGGGGTAAGTCAAGACTCCCTGACACGGGCTGTGTGTGCTACAGTAGGTACTGTAGGTATCAGCCTTGTTTGAGTTTGCATTGAATAAGGTTTGCTCCATGCTTCTTCCCCTTAGTGGCTTTTTGTCTTGGGTGCGTTGAGGAGGCACACACACTCTGAATTGTACAAACTGTGTGGGCTGGGGTAGAACAATGTCAATGGGGCATGGATGAGGGGTGGAATGGATTAAAAAGCCATTGTTTGGATTGACTTCTTCCCTTGAAATGTGTGTGTGTGTGTGTGTGTGTGTGTGTGTGTGTGTGTGTGTGTGTGTGTGTGTGTGTGAGTGTTTTCATTTGTGTCTGTTGTGTGTGTGTTTTCCTGCTGTGTGTGTGTGTGTGTGTGTGTGTGTGTGTGTGTGTGTGTGTTGTCCTGTGTGTGTGTGTGTGTTTATAACAGAAGATGGGGTTCAGACAATCAACTGCTTCTCAGCTTATCTCCTCTCTGATAGTGTTTTAATCTGCAGGTCTTCGCATTTGCTTGTAAACAAATTTGTTTGACAATGAAGCTGCCACCTCTTGTATCCCGGGGATTACAGTGTTTCCACGCCGCAGCAGCAGCACCAACCAGTAAATCTCAGCCCTCCGTCTCGCTGACATGCCCACCACACAAAGGATTTAATTAAATATCC
>JAODXP020000028.1:2470239-2482739 GCA_027497455.2 Sardinella longiceps
GAGGACCAGGAGACTTTGGCTGGAGAGACTGGAGAATTTTCCAAGTATGCAGCACAGGGCTTTAGCAGGTGCAGTTGGACCCTTGTTAGATCCTAATGAGCATAAATGATTTAATAACCATATGTGTGTACAAACCAAAGAGAAAACAATCAACATATTTTATGGTCCCAATATTTTTGCAATTTTTTTTACGAGAGAGCTGAACTGGTGCTTGCGAAAGTCGTAAGCAGAACTGGCTCACATTGTCTTCCTGTTAGGCCTGGAATATACAGTACAGTACATATCATGCCATGGGTATTCCACCGTCATTTTGAGTGAACATGACGTATCTGCAAGATGATGCAATTCTGAGAAAGAAAGTACTGCATGACTAAACAGAGACCACAAGATGCAATATTGACAACAATTCACACAAACTATAATGACAACAAAATTGGTGGGATCGCTTTCTGAGCGATTTTTATATTGTTCAAACAAAGTGACAACACACCACAAAGCAAGCATACGCCTATGAAGAGATTCCATTGTCTTCACACAAAGTGTCTTGAATGTTGTCCACCGAGCTAGAGTATAACTACATAATCAGTACCACTTTACACATACCTTCCCAATTCTAAATTAAACTGTTGTGACTGATGCAAATTCTTTAAGGCCGACATAAGTCCAAAAAAGTGCTTAGTCCCTTGCATTTTGGCCTGCAGTAGGCTAAGCACTTTTTTGGATTTAAGCACCTGGGAGAATCCCCTCCTAACTGCCTAAGGATGCTACAGTACAGTACAACACCCTTTTGGCTGTTCTGTGATCAGTATTTTGGGGGTAATCTCTCCTCCACCTCCTGTGCCCCTCTGACAGTTATAACTAGCCCCTATTAGCCAGTCTTCAGGGTGCCCTCAGCCATGATTTAAGCTCCATTAACTTTCTATTATGGAGTGGCTAAAGATGGCCGCCTCTCGCCGTGGACCTCCCCTCTCTCCCTCCACCTGCTTTTTATGGAGTCCTGCACAAATTGTGGACTTTCGCTGGCACTGCTCAGGGCTTTGGGGTGACCCTGTGGGGTCTCATTTATTATTTGCAGATATTGATCTGACAGAAGGGGCTAGCACGGCACGTACAGCACGGCCGCGGTCGGTGGCTGCTCGTGGGTGTTGACTTAGATGTGGCCTGTGATCATTAAGCTGGTTAGCACGTGTGGCTTTTTCTTTGATTGGAACATCTTTCTTATTTGCGTTCCTTAGAAAAAAAGAAAGGCAAAAATAAAATAAAATCCATAGTCTGATTTTTTTTTGAGATATTTGATTAATCTTAGGTGCACAGATGCAACACAGGGAGCATGAGTGGAGATACTATACTATACTATACTATACTATACTATACTATACTACACTACACTACACACACACACACACACACACACACACACACACACACACACACACACACATTATGTGTTCAAGTACAGTAAGTTAGGCAAACTCCTGACAGACTTGGGACCTTAGCCTTGTCCTGCTGATGATGACATTCACTGTGTGTGTGTGTGTGTGTGTGTGTGTGTGTGTGTGTGTGTGTGCTGTGTGCGTGCATGTGTGTGTGCTGACATTCACTACAGTGTCATTGTGTCCAAATCACCCTAAATCAGCTAAAGTCTAAAATACCAAGGAAGCCATTGTTGTTTTCTTTGTTCCTCTTGCAGACCTACAATATACTGCTTGGATTATCTTATTTCCTCTCACACATTGACTGCCCCTCACACATCTTTATTATGAGGTTGGGGATTTTTGTAGACTTAATTGGTGTGTGTGTGTGTGTGTGTGTGTGTGTGTGTGTGTGTGTGTGTGTGTGTGTGTGTGTGTGTGTGTGTGTGTGTGTGTGTGTGTGTGTGTGTGTGTGTGTGTAGTTCAGTTGATTAAGAGTGGTGAACATGCTCCTTGACCACCTCTACTGCAGCTATGGAGGAACTAACTATAGGCTGCCTTCACCCACCACCCTCCCCACCTCCCTTTTCCTTCCCCCAGGCCTCTTCAGCAGCTCTCCACACACACACACACACACACACACACACACACACACACACACACACACACACACACACACACAGACCTCTTCAGTAGCTCACCACACAGTCCCAGATGCTGTTAGTGCAGCCTGCCGTCCTAATTGGCATTTAATGTAGCTGTGTGGCCCGAGGAGGGCAAACAGGGCCCGTTCATCTCTCTCTTTCACTCACACACACACACACACACACACACACACACACACACACACACACACACACACACACACACACACACACACACAGGGGACGTCCGACACATAGACACACAGACTCACACAGGGGCTGCTTGACACACACACACACACACACACACACACACACATACTTACTTGCACACACTATAGCCCCCTCACACTGAAGCATTCATAAGGGATTGCCCTGAAGGGGCCTGGCCACTGGGGAGAGGAGAGAAGGGTGAGAGATGCAGCAATGCGCTACACCCCACCTACATGTGCTTATAGGACCCCCACGAGTACTGTATGTTTGGGGTCAACCCACCCATCTCTGGAAGGGTATATGAGAGAGACAGAGAGAGAGAGAGAGAGAGAGAGAGAGAGAGAGAGAGAGAGAGAGAGAGCGAGTGAGTGGGAGAGAGAGAGAGAGAAACAGAGAGAGAGTGTGCACAGGTCATGAGTTTCCCCTTATTTACTGGTAGTCTGATACAGATACAGCAGAGGCCTATTTATGGTTCGCCAACTCTCTGTTGTACTGTATGTTGGGTTGGTATTGTGCTCAATGGATGTTGTGGTATTTTAGTTTGGAGCTCACTTCGGAAACACAAAAGCCATAGGCCTACTGGGAGACTCTGAGTTACACTTGACAGTGTGGGCAGACAAACTCGATGCGTAAAAATAGAACAAAAAGTCAGAGATTGCAGTACTTATCTGCTTGTTGTCAACAATTTCTGTTACTTACAGTATGGTGGAAGCTACATGTTGTGGCTATACACTCTTTAAAGGAATTAACCGGAGTGAATAAAGCTGTTGCCCTGCGATTTCAAATGCATAGCTATGAGAATGACCTTATTTTGTTCAGCACAAACCAAAATGGTGAAACAGCAGCAGATACGGGCAGATGAAAACCAAACCTTTATATTCGGTCATTCTCATAACTAACGACAGCACTTAGTAATTTGTTTCACTCCGGAAAATTCCTTTAAATGTGACACTTCCCATTATTTTCACATACAGCAAAATTCCTGACAAGGCCCAGATCCCATCTTGTCTCTGTATAGCCTCATGGCTTCTATTTGTTCGAGGAAAATGTCATTTTAATGTCAGCCACCCAAGTCATCTCTATAGAGCTACAATATGCCTTCTGCATCTATTGGAGGCCTCATGAAACCATAATATTTACACTATCCACACACAACGCAAGCCTGCACTGTAGATGAAAGCCTGATGTGGTTTTGTTTC
Source organism: Sardinella longiceps (assembly GCA_027497455.2). Lineage (NCBI taxonomy): Eukaryota > Metazoa > Chordata > Actinopteri > Clupeiformes > Clupeidae > Sardinella > Sardinella longiceps. The sequence goes on from JAODXP020000028.1 coordinate 2,473,708, forward strand.
AAGGAATACTCCACCCTTTTATCACAATTGGGCTAGTCACACCCTTACCTGGTGTTACATATGTGGGTTAAAGAATTTTGCTTTCAGTGTATGCATTGTCCTAGTCTGGCAGCATCAATTTTAGCTCTTTTTTTAATCTTTAGCTTAGCGTAGGAGCTGGAATGTAAGCTAGCCAGACAGCAACTCTTTGGCAACATTACAATTCAGCACCTTTGCTAAACTAAAGCTAATTGGTGTTGCCGGACTAGGAAAACACTGGGACCAAAATGCTTTTATCAACATAAAAGTAACTCCAGGTAAGACTGTGAATAACCCAATTTCATAAAAAGTTGGAATATTCCTTTAAACCAATAAAGATGTAGCAGTGATCTCTAACACATGTAAGTAGGTTGTTGTGGAGGGTATGATGATTAAGTTACGTGAGGAGGAGGATTTACTGCTGGCTGCGCTTTTTTTCTCTAGATATTTAAGGTTTCGGGCAGCAAGCCCAATATCTCATCCAGGGTCTTCTGGGTGGAGAAAGGAGGCGGAGGTTTACACACACACACACACACACACACACACACACACACACACACACACACACACACACATCTCGTCTTGTTTCATGCCCCGACCAAACAACCCCCCCACTCCCACTCCCCCTCCCCGTGCCCCCCAACCCTCCACCCCACCCCACCCCCTTTGGGTAAGAGAGTCCTCTTTGAGATGTTTGTTTTTTTCTGTTCTTTTTTGTCTTTACTTTATCCAGAAGATAGGAGGAGCAGCAAGAGAGACAAAGACACTAACGCCGGCCCACAATGCACCTGTGTTGCTACTATTTGCTCTCCGTCTAATCTTCTCCTTGGCCTCAGAAATAGGTCAGTGAGCACAACAACAACAACATCCAATCGTCACTACTTTTAACAACAAAGCTGCTTTTAGTACAACGAGAATACAGACTTCCATGTAGGTGAATTTTGTTTTTATATGATATATGTATGAGTGAATAAGTGAATGAGATGTTGACAAAACATGCAATTAGCATTGTGTGTGTGTGTGTGTGTGTGTGTGTGTTGTCAGGATATTACAGTAGCCTTTGATGTCGGTGATGGTCTCTCTGATGTAGGTTCTTCATTTAAATGAAACAAAACAAGCTTCTCAAAAAGAAAGAAAAAAGAAAACAAAGACTGTGTAAATTCACATTTATCATGGTAGTCTGAAAATAGCCTACAATGTATGCCTTAAGATGAATTTTTGAAAGAGGAAAAAAAAAGCTATAGGCAATATATAAAGAAATCTTGCCATTCTGTTTTGGCCACACACAGCGAGTTCATTTACAAATTTTGTATCATCATCAGCAGCATCTTTTTAAACGCTGACAGGCAAACATTACATGCGTCAAACGTACAGTAAGGAGAAAGGCAGGCATAGGAAGCTGTATTTCCCCCTCATCACTGTAGTTAGAGCCAATCTGTTTAGCAGCAAGCACTAGCTGCTAGCAGCTGTGTGTGTGTGTGTGTGTGTGTGTGTGTGTGTGTAAGGAAACGTTTCTCCCTTTCGACTTCACGGTACCTTGGGAAAGGGAAAACAAATCACGGTGCGTTAGTCAGCTTGACGGCGGATGTGCCGAGCTGCCATGACAGGCGCTTGGACGCGGTGCTGGGTGCCAGCAGTTTGCATTAAGTTACATTAACGCTAATTTGAAGGTACCTGGCTCCACATCACTTGCAGTGCGCTTGATTTGGCTTCAGTGACAAACTCAATGCTCTTTTACCCTGATTAGCCTAAAAAAAGGAGAGAGAGTGAGGTATGGCTAATTTTCAAAGAAAGAAAGAAAAAAACGTGCGCGGATGTCGTTTTTTTTTCTTTTTTTTTTAAAAAAAAAAAAAAAAATATAATATTCAAACTTGCTCTTGGCCTGTTGGCTCGGGCTCCGTTCCTGATTCCTGAAGTCCCTGAAATTGATTTTCAGCCATGATTGCGAGCAGTCAGGCTAATCAAAGCTTTTGAATAATTGCACCAGCATGATCATCCAGCATGAATTAACAGTCGTATAGTGGCTGCCCATTTTTTTTTCTTCTTCTTTTTCTTTTTTTCCCCCCTCTCATATTTCTAGCTGGAAGTCATTGATTTCGTCTTATGACTTCATAACATACCTCTGAAATGGATTCCAGTTGTTGTTACGATGATGCCATTTTCTTTCCGTTGAAGGACTCGGGAGAGGCACACATTCCTTTGATAATAGCACAGAGCTGAGTTTGAAGACCTTTATTGCTCTTTATACTGTAGTCATTGCTCTCTAATTTAGATGATTCCCCCTCAGCTTTTCTTTCCACTTTAACACATTCAACTCAACTCTGCTGCCTGTTGGCCAGTAATCACCATGTTGTATTTCAATGTTATTCCTGTCATACCCATTGTATTTAATTCTCACACAATTTAGAAGAAGCCTGGTCACATGCCAAAGGAATGCAAGAGTGTGTGTGTGTGTGTGTGTGTGTGTGTGTGTGTGTGTGTGTGTGTGTGTTGCAAAAGGTATCCGCTAATTGTTAATTTGATCATAAACACATTCAGCTCAGTAACTGCCTGATAACCGCCAGTAATCACCATGATGTATTTTTGAATGTTATTCCTATCATACCATTGTATTTACATGTAACTCACACCCAGGGGTTAAAGTGTGGGGGACGCGGTGGTACGCAATACCGGCACCTCAGATAAATGCACAATATCATCCTATTTTTCTCTTACATTTTTCTTTGTTTGTGTAGACACAAAATATGAGATTTCCCCCTCCTGCCAAATCCCACTTTAACCACTGCTCACACCCAATTTAGAAGAAGCCAGGTCACAAGCCAAAGGCATGCAAAAGTGTGTGTGTGTGTGTGTGTGTGTGTGTGTGTGTGTGTGTACCAAAAGTATAAGCTAATTATCAAAGTGATCATTAACACATTCAGCTTAGCAGCTTCCTGATGGATAGTAATCACCATGTTGCATTTGAATGTTATTCCCGTCATACCATTGTATTTAACTCACTCAAAATTGACATGAATCCTTGGCCTGGTTACAGGCCAAAGGAATGCAAAGAGTGTGTGTGTGTGTGTGTGTGTGTGTGTGTAGCAAAAGTATGCGCTAATTATTAATGTGATCATTTATTTACGCCGTCAAGCCTTGTTGCCTGCATGACGTCCCTGGCGTAGTAGCGGCATTCGCAGCCACGTTTTTTTGTAATGCACGGCTGGCGAACAGGAGGAAGACATCACCCCAGGAGCCATAGTTGCTTTTGTGTGTGTGTGTGTGTGTGTGTGTGTGTGTGTGTGTGTGTGTGTGTGTGTGTTGCCGGGGTGAAATATGGTCTTTCGTTTAGCTGTGTAATGCATTACGCTGTTTGTGCAGGAGCATGAGGAAGCGAGAGCAGATTGATTAAAGAGCTGTGGGAGGAGATTAATAACTCAATAGGCCTGGTTATGACACCTATTGTTTCACAGGTATCCTGTGGAGGTACACACACACACACACACACACACACACACACACACACACACACACACACACACACACACACACACACACACACACACACACACACACACACACACACACACACACACACACAGACAGACACACTAACACACACCAACAAACACACACACCCCTCCAAAAATGTATCAGGGCGTAAAATATTGACCAGGAGTCTTTCATTACTCTCCTCTGCGCCGACGGATGCTGCTAAAAAGTAATAAACTGTTTCCCTCTCTTTTAGGAGGATCTGTGGAGGATGTGTATTGTGTGTGTGTTTGTGTGTGTGTGTGTGTATGTGTGTGTGTGTGTGAGAGAGAGTGTGTGTGTGTGTGTGTGTGTGTGTGTGTGGAGAGTGTGTGTGTGTGTGTGTGTGTGTGAGAGAGAGAGAGAGAGAGAGAGAGAGGTGTGTGTGTGTGTGTGTGTGTGTGTGTGGACTAGAGAAGTGGGGGTAGATGTTGAGGAGAATGGAGGGTGAAAATATGGCTTGTCACGTCGGCTCCTAAAAATACTCTTGTCTTGTAGTGTATGAGGAGGCTGGTGACACTAGCTGTGGCTCGGGCGCGGGTCTAGCTGCTGCCACCACACACACACACACACACACACACACACACACACACACACACACACACACTGCTGCTGCTCCTGCTTAATAAAAGTGTCTGTGTCTCAGACAGGCCTGAGGACTATGAGCCTGACAGCTAACACAGAGAAATGAGGCGCCCTGCAGCCACCTCACTGCTGCTGCTGCTGCTGAGACCAGCAGCCTGTAACCTTGAGAGCATGTGTGTGTATGAGTGTGTGTGTGTGTGTGTGTGTGGATATGTCAGTGTGTGCCTGTGTATATTATGTGTGTGTGTGGATGTGTGTATATGTGTGTGAGTGTGTGCACTGTATGTTTGAGTGTGAGTGTGTTCGTCCATGTGTCAGTCTGTGTGTGTGTCAGTGTATGTGTGTGTGTGTGTAAGGGGGAGGCTGTCTCAATGCTATGCAGGCCTCCTGAAGAGGATGAAGCTGGGGTTTGTTTCTGCACCACCAGCATCCCTTAACAGACCCCCCCCCCCACCCCTCACCACACACACACACACCACCCCCATCCTTCCACTCCATCCCTCCTTCCCTCCCTCCCTCCCTCCATCCCGCCCCCCAGTGTTAAACTGACAGGCCCGGGCCACCAGTGCGGGGCAGCCTGGTGTCAGAGATGCTGTGACGAACTCGGCTGACTTCCTCAAAAACGCCCTTTGTTGCGGCGTGGTGAAAGAACGGGGCTGAAAAAAAAGTCAAGGCTTGACGAGAAAGAAGCACTGTACTGTACATAATACTTCCCCTTCAAAAATGGCAGAAAGAAAGATGTGTGTGTATGTTGTGTGTGTGTGTGTGTGTGTGTGTGTGTGTGTGTGTGTGTGTGTGTGTGTGTGTGTGTGTGTGTGGGGGGGGGGGGTGTTGGAGTCCAGCCGGAAGCCACGGTTACTGTTTAAGTTTGGAAATGCCTGTAAGAGAAAAGAACCAAAAGGCATGCTTAAAAAGTGACAAAAATGGCTCTAAACAATTTGGAGTAGATTACATGAATCACCTCCCTTCCCTGGACCCCCTGCCGCTGCTCTGACTCAGATTGGGCTTCCTGTTGTGAAGAAAATGGATCAGCGCTGACACAGTTTCAGTCAAAGGTTTATATAACGTGCAGAGCTCTGCTGCAGGCTCCCTCCCTCTTCTCCCTCTCTCTCTCTCTCTCCCTCTCTCTCTCTCTCAGTCCCCTCGCACGTCTCTTCTTCTGCCAGAGTACAGGGCAAGAAGCAAGCAGCTGTTACCCTGAACACTCGCCTTGCCCCCCCCCCCTCTCTCTCCCCTTTTTCATACAGTAAGTGTGGATGTTGAAGGTGACCTGTGCATCTTGCTGTTGTGGAGTAGGAGTACAAATGGCTTGGATTTCAGACAGGTCAATTATTATAAAAAAAAAGAAAGAAAGAAAAAAGAAAAGAAAAGAAACAGTCATCAAAATAATAGGCAGGTGTGAATTCTGCATCAGCACGTGGCCACTTTCTCCGAGATGAAGGGGGAAAGCCGCTCGCTTCTCTAAGACATGGAAAGTAGGCAGGAGACTTGAGAGCCTGTAATCCCGTAGGCTCTTACCCATAATGCATCATTCCGACCAGCTCTTTTGATACATTCGAGTCAAACTAGTAATCATTAAGGCTGTTATTATTATTTAGATTGTTGTAATGCAATTTGAATGTGTCTGATTCTGAGTCTTTCCTTTGTGTCGTAATCACAAATAATTTGACCATTAGGCAATAGTTACATTCCATTCTATCAACATGCGAATCACTGAATTAATTTCAAGCATTTTTTGTATGCATAAAATGTTCACCAAACTCCTAAAACTACGGCATTCGAAATTGATTGCATTTAGACAAGAAAAATAAGCTTTTAACCACACACCAGAGGAGTTGTTTAGGCCTACATGTGGGTGTAGGTGATATCTACTCACCATAAACAATCAGTTTCTGTGATAAAACTAAACACATTAGTGCAAGTCTTTCTGTATTAGTTGATGCTAATTCTTCCCAAATACGGATAAGAGCGATAAGCAAACAAATGGTAATGCTTTGACTTCACATCGTATTACTGAAGAATCAATTAGTATTTGGTAGATAAAAAACAGAGAGAGAGAGAGAGAGAGAGAGAGAGAGAGAGAGAGAGAGAGAGAGAGAAAAGAGTTAATAAATTCTGTTGTGATGATGCGGTGCTAAACATTGTAGAAAAATAATGCATACGGCACTTCGGGCGTATGATGGGAAATTAAGGTGTAATAATTAGTTTGTGGCAGGTAAAACGGATTTTGAAAAAAATGAAAGAAAGAAAAGAAAAGAAAGAATTAATCCCATCAGTTTATCAAAACTAGAATTTCTCTAAAAAAAAAAAAAAAAATCCCACCTCTTCCCAAAACAACAACAATTTAACAAAGTTTCCCTCCAAACAAAATTCCAATTAGTCAAATAGTGAAAAAGCTTGATGTTATCTCAAATTGGCTTTCATGTTAGGCTTTTTTCACCCTCTTTCTCCCCCGCGGCAGAGATTTGTTCCCCTTATTTAATTTGCTGCCACCCTATTTTATTTATTTCGGCTGTAGCACAAATTGCTTTTTGACCTTGTGCACATGAGCAAATGGAAAAAGCCACTGATAGTGTGAAGTTGCGGAGCTGACGAGGCGACGGCATTAATCTTTACACCAGGTGTAGAAGTCTGCAGACGAGAGGTTAGCACCTTGGGGCCGCCCCTCCTTACCTTCATTATCTTAAAAGGGCAAAAAGGAAAAAAAGCACCCGTATACATCACCGCAACACTCTCCAGAATCCCTAGTGTGCACAGCCGGAACACGTGCATACGCATGCACACACACACACACACACACACACACACACACACACACACACACACACACACACACACACACAAATAAACCCATGCACATTAATTTTTTTTATCATTCAGATTTTTAATGTTTATTAATTGACTATTCATTTTGTTCGATACTGGAATTTTATGTATTTGGTAATAATTTCCATTCATAATCTGGAATTTTTTTGTCTATTTTTTTACAAATGACATCATCTTCAAATACCGCATAATGGACTTCATGTACTGCATTTTACAAATGGAGAATTATATGCAATTACATCTGTAGCAGTTCCCTTTCTCCCTCTGCCTCTTTCTCTCTCTCTCATTCACCCCATCTCTTTCTCTCTCTTTCCCTCTCTCTCTCTCGTTCTCTCATCCTCGTTCTCTCCCCACCCCTCCTCCTCCCCCCTCCCCTAACCCTGTCTCTCTCTCATGGCAATATCCCTTCAGTGGCTGTAAAATGTGGAAGTAATGATCTTTAGAGGGAGTGGATGGGTGACTGGGCTGGCGATGGGATATAGTGGTAGTGCTCACCTCGAGGTCACTCCCTCCATTCAGGCACAGACAGCCAGTGATCAGAAATCATTTCCATTTAATGGCCGTGCAGGGGGAGATGAAGAACAAGGCACAATGTGTTCCTCACACATGCGGCCCTGCCTGCCTGTGTGTGTGTGTGTGTGTGTGTGTGTGTGTGTGTGTGTGTGTGTGTGTGTGTGTGTGCATGTACTAACTAAATGGAACATTGGACCATAACATGCAGGCAACATCTGCCACTCTGTGTAACTGTATTTGTATTTCTGCTATGTGTTGATAGGCTGATTAGCATAATGCACTGTATGTACAATTTTTTAACAAAAGTGTTCTTTTTTGAAATATACTTTTGTATGTGTGTTCTAGGTGTCTGTGGTATGAGACAAACTTGTGTGTGATTGCCTTTACACACCTGTGCTTCTAAATGCAAACCTAGAAAATGTATTCAGTGTGTGGCGTGTATGCGTGTATAAGTGTACACACGTGTGTGTGTGTGTGTGTGTGTGTGTGTGTGTGTGTGTGTGTGCGTGTGCGTGTGTGTGTGTGTGTGAGTGAGTGTGTGTGTACACACTACAGTGTGTTGTAAGTGTTTTTCAGAGCCAGAGAACTGGCCTTGCTTACAGCAGCTCATGTTTCTTCTCATCTTGTGTGCTTACAATGCCTGATTAGCTTTCTGTTTGTGTCACTTTTTTTTCAATCACACATTTGACGCTTTGTATAGCTCCTCACAAAACAAAATAAATACAAAAAAGTGTTGATTTCTCACCATTGAAGGATTGTGTTGTGCTATTCCCAACAGTGAGCTGGATCTATGGCATGTCAACACCTCCTTCACGATGCTAATGTGGCTAGCCGCAGAAAGACGCTAAAGCTCTTGACCAGAACTCAGGCAATTGGATTTTGTTTGTGTTGTCATATCACATTGAGCACACTTGACAGGTTTGTGCCGCTTCCAGTCAGAGGGTGAGAGAGCTTCTTCTTATGTTTTTTTTTTCTTCTTCTCCCCTCTACACTGTAGCTTGTAAAACAAAATCTCTCTAACACAGAGAGACATACTCTCTGACAGTGGTTCTGTTCTGTTGCCCTGGCCTAAAACATCTTCAGCTTGTTAAGGGATATTTTTCTTCACTTTTCAGGGGATATATTTCTTAGTAAAGAGCCACTTATAAAGGCTACTGGCCTTGGCATTCTTCCCACACATGGTGCTTTAAACGGGAACAATTCTCTTTCTCACTCAACTCTTTTTTTTTTATCTTAATTTACTTTACAGTAACATGAAAGGTTATAATTCATTGTGATGCTTCTATAGCACTTTATGGGTCGATTGATGGCAGTTTTAAGTCTGACTAGTGCATCTGGGCGGAGAGAGGGAGAATGTAAGTTCTTCAGAGTTGTTAGGGGCAGCTCTTTAGAGAAACATTGTGAGCCCAAACTGAGAAAAGAGTAAAGGAATAGTTGATTCTGCATAGAAAGCTCTGTAGTGAAAAATGAGAGCCCAAACTGAGAAAACAGCAAAGGAATGACCTATTCTGTATTGCAAGGTTTTAAAGGCCCACCAGGCAACTTTCTGACACTGTTTGAGGCATCTTTTTCATCAGAAA
>JAODXP020000028.1:2487739-2490239 GCA_027497455.2 Sardinella longiceps
CACACACTGACGTTAACACAGTGACTAACACACACTTGGGTTCTCCAGACTGTAATCACCGTGCACCAACTGCAACTCCCCCCTCCACACACACACACACACACACACACACACACACACACACACACACACACACACACCCAACCCCCTGAAAAAAAAACATCAGTCACACTGACTCTTTGTTCCTGGGGCTTCTTAATTGGCTATGAAAAGGATGAGCCCCTCTTCTTTCCTCTGTCATTTTTTCCTCTTGATCCTTTTTCCTCTTCTCTCTTTTTCTCGCTCTTTCTCTTTCTCTGGTCCTTTCATCACACTTTCTCAGTCCTCCATGTATATTTGTGCTGTAGAGTGCTGGGAATCTCTGTCTCAGCTCTCTAATGTATGGACTATACATTATATAATGTGTAGTATTGTGTAGGCTACTATGGCAGAGATGGGCTATGTCTGAAATAGAAAAGAAATGCTCTCTTTGAAGGAAGTGTTTGGTGGCAGAAAGGCATCAAGGCATATCCGAATGGAAAAAATGCATAAAATCCTGCCTTCGAAGGTACCTTTGTTTTGCCCAGTTTTGAAGGAAGCATAGATATATCCCTCATGTTGCCTTCAAAGTCCAACATTCTATTTAATGATTTAGTCATCTGTCGATATCTTGTCAACAGCACCTGATTAAATAAATAAACATAAAAGTTTTTCGGTAAAAACAGTGAGAATGAATATGAATCATGAAGTAAACATGTTTGAATTCATGCATTAATTCATGATAATTCATGTACCCTTACCGTAAAGTGTTACCCGTTTTTCTAATAAGCTCAATTACTAGGTCATCCGAAACTACGTTTTTAGCGCGTGCCTTGATACCTTCCACGACAGGCAACTTTGTAGACAGTGAAGACAGTGATGTAGCAAGCCTCTAACTTCCTGTTTCACACACAGCCATAATAGTAGAGATTCTTTCATTCCTCATGTGTGTGTTATTGTGACATTTGTGTATTTTTATGCGCTCCTTGTCAGAACTTTAACATGCACAACACAAATGTAATCAATTAATAATCATGTTATTGTTGTTGGGAATCTAGAAGCTAATCTATTTACATCATAACTCCATCCACAACATCTCCCCCCTTTGATGGGAAATACATCTGTAAACATCTTTTTTTTCTCTTTTTTTTTTGCCAAGAGAAAAAAACAACAACAGCAACAACAGCAAGAAGAAAATCATTTCTCTCTCTAATCCAGAAATAACATAGAAAAATGGTGCTAGCCTGAGGGGGTACTCATGCTGTTTGTCTTTAGCAGAATAAGAACCATAAGGCAGGTGAGGGCTGGGGGCTCTAGGGCACCCACAGAGCACAGGAGGGTAGTAGAGGGTGGGAGGCGGGGTGGGGGTGTTGGGGCAGGTGTGGGGGTGAAGAGGTGGTAGCGATGGAGGGAGAGGGTGGGGGGGGGCGGTCTGTTTCACACGTCCAGCGCGTAATTGCCTCAGACAACACTCCACCTCGCCGGGCCGGTCTTATTATTGCCGGCCTTATCAAGCGGCCAGGTCAGCTCGCCAGGTCTGACCCCGGGCAGAGGAATGCCGACCGGGGTCGCGCTCAACAGATGTCGGGGGTCACGTAGCCGCCGGCGGAGCTCCGTGTCCTGCCTTAGACCCCACCGATAATGACTCAGACCCGGCTGGGAGCGGGCGCGGGAGGGGGGGGCATGGAAAGGCTGGTGGAGGTGGAGGGCGTAAGGGTGGTGGTTTGTGGAGTGAATGGTAGAGCAAGTGAGACGTGGACTCGTCTGATTCTGATTAGGTTTGTTTTGGTTTTATTGAATCATCGCGCCTCACGTTTCCTCAGGTGCTGTTTTTGGCGGGGGCCTCTCAAGTCATTAAAAGGCACATTTCAAAAGCTCACACACACACACACACACACACACACACACACACACACACACACACACACACCTCTCCTCTGCTCTGCTCCGCTTTGCTTTGCTCCGGGGCCTTAGAGCCTCTTACTTACTCACTTACATCTCCAAAAACTATTGAAAACAGAAAAGTTCAAATTACTACTTATTTTTCTTTTTTTTTTTTTTTACAAAACACAAATACTCTACAGATTAATCAGTGTATAACTAGAGTGAAATTATACGACTAAAAATCTCTGTGGTTTGTTATTTCTTGTTGTTTTTTTCCCCCTCGATTCACACCTCCACGGCGCTTCTTTTCCAGTTTTGTGTGTCGGTTGGCTTGCAGGTGTTTGAGAGGGCAGATTTATGCATGCCGGGTGCTGCCGTGTCTCGGATGGGTTTTCTCAGCGTGCTAATTTTCATTAAGTTCATCGGGGTGTCTGTCTGTGTGTGTGTGTGTGTGTGTGTGTGTGTGTGTGTGTGTGTGTGTGTGTGCTCTTTGGGGATTAGCCGCAGAAAGGCCCCTAGACTGCAGGCATGTGGAACACTGGGAGAAAAAGGGTGTGTGTGTGTGTGTGTGTATGTATGAGGTGTGTGTGTGTGTGTT
>JAODXP020000028.1:2502739-2520239 GCA_027497455.2 Sardinella longiceps
AATAGACACATACTATACACCACACTCTCACACTGGTGAATACATTTCACTTCAATTCCACTCTCACTCCTCCGTTTCACGTATGGAATTGCACTACAGTAATATTTCTCTCCTCTTTGTCATGTATGCCCTGTGACACGGGTGGCTCTCTCCGTGAACCTCTTGCCGTGGATTTGTTTACACACACACACACACACACACACACACACACACACACACACACACACACACAGCCGTTTGCTCTGGCATTTGATCTCGCCACATTGATTTGTTTATGGTGCGGCGTTTGCTACACATTTTGAGAATCGAACGTCTAAATATTTGACTAAGGGGTCAGTGCAGGGAGTGAGGGAGTAAGGTAGAGAGAGAGAGAGAGAGAGAGAGAGAGAGAGAGAGAGAGAGAGAGAGAGAGAGAGAGAGATGAAGTGCTGTCCTACTATAGGTGTGTGTGGTGCAGTGGTGCAGTACCTGGATTGTCCACAAGAGGAGGCTGCTGCCCAATCCATTAGTATCTCTTCAATCCCAAAAAACATATCACCACCCCCCTCCACCTTATGCTCCCTGACCAGCTGACCCTTCCAAAACACTCACTCACACACACACACACACACACACACACACACACACACACACACACACACACACACACACACACAGAGAGAGAATCAGGGTGTTTCCAATTTTCCTATCATTCATGCGGAGACTAGTATGGTGTAGGCTCTATAAACCCTCATGCCATTGGGAATGAAATCATATAACAACAACAATGTATGTACAAGTATGTAAAATATCAACTTGCGATCACTCACATTCTGTGTGTGTGTGTCTGTGTGTGTGTGTGTGTGTGTGTGTGTGTGTGTGTGTGTGTGTGTGTGTGTAAGCGTACATCGTCTTGGCATTTCTCCACTACAGATTCTGACCTGTCTGCTCCTGTTGGGCTTGAGAAAGCTGTTTTCCAAGACGCTGACCTAAAGGCTACTCTTTTCTTGTATCTTGCTATGATTCCTTTGCCAGATACCACTTCAGGTTACAACTTCTGACACCATACTGAAAAAACTGCGACCAGGTTTGGACCAGCGTTAGACTATGTTAGACTACCTGTAATGGAAGACCTTAATTTTTTTAAAAAAAGCTAAAAAATAAAACTAAAATATGAAATTAAATCAAATATTAGCCGTGGTACAGTTAAATCATATCAGTTACACCTTAGCATAAAATGTCACAGGCCTATATAGCCAAAACAAAATAAATGTGGGCATATTATTTCACTTTATTATGAAAAATCAGCATGAAGTTTCAAAAAATCTAATCTAATCTAAATCTAATTAAACTGTATAGATGAAATTACCTATTTCATCTTTGTGAAGATTAAACTTCTGCTATTGAATCCATGCTGAGTCTTACTTCATTCTGTGAGTTCATTTGATCAACTCTTTTGTTATAGGGGAATCTTCAGCCTTATGTCTCATACCAGTGGTTTAACGCAATTGCTTAAAGGTACTCTACTACAAAAGGCATTGAATCAAATACATTTAAGCAATGCTTGCGTTTACAATGGACAAGTGCTACATAATCGCCTTGTTATTCTAGGCTCTTTAAGTAATGGTAATTACAGATCTTTTTACATTTTTCTCTCTTCCTCCAGATCTTTTCACATTTTCTCCCCTTGTCTCTTTCTCACACTCTCGCCTCTGACACACACACACATACACATGTATGTTGTGTATGTGTGAGTGTGAATATGCTTGCGTGTGTGTGTGTGTGTGTGTGTGTGTGTGTGTGTGTGCGTGCACGCAAGCGGCTGGAGTGTCTGTTCTGTTGCCTTTCATAAATGCTGCCAGATGTCATAGTTAAGTTTACAAAAAAAAAAAAAAAAACTGGTGGGTGGGTGGGTGAGGGGTGGGTTGTTGGGGTGGGGGGGTAGAATCATGCTGGAGGCAATTTAGTTGTCACTGATACAGATGAAGCCCAGAGATGTGAGGATGTGGAGATGTTAAGATGTTACAGCGTTGGACGCACCCAGTACTGTTTTTTTTTTTTTTTTTTTCTCTCTCTCTTCCAGACTCTAACCCTTCCACTACTCACCTATTGGGAAGAACCAATGCTTCTGGGCTCAGATTCTTTGAGAGCACAAACTTAACACATGAAACCGTATTAGAGTAAGGAGAGAGACACGGCAAGGCTCTGCATCCATATCCTGAAGACTCTTAGGCTAGTTTCTCATAGGAATTGACATGGACACCGCAGTATATGTTAGAGTTTTTTTTTTTTTTTTGACATATTATGATGTGTAGGTCTGTATCAGCGCCTCGAGAGAATGTTGAGATACAATAATATCTTCCGGAACTTTTGGAAATGAGCCAATTGTTGACAGAGTTAGGCTATTGGAAAGTGTATGAAATGCTAAAACATCATTTTGATAATTTAGTCACTACTGTATATGGTAATATGCATGCCATTTGTTGTAATTTGATGTATTTATGTTTAAACTGATGGTAAATAACTGTTATAAATTAAATATTGAACTTTTAAAAAAAGAAAATGAAAAGTCCCTAACTCACTATACTGTAACAACAATCAAATTTATTTTCATAAATCATTTTACGGACCAATCAAATAAATCAAAGCATATTTATTCTTTTCTCTATGTACATTTTGTATACTTGTAAATATTTACTTTTACTTTAATTTGTCTTTGAGAAGTAAGTTTGAAACTTTAAAACTTAAAAATACTTTACCTTACCTTACATTACCTTAAAGTTATAACTTTAGTTTCCCTTCATTAAGATGAATTGTATTTCCCTATTATGTCTCAAAACTCTTATAAAAATCCTGCAGTAAAATGAAGTGAAATCAGAATAAATGATCATATTACATTACGTTCCTGCTGCTTCAGTGCAAAAGAAAGCAGAGGATTTACTGTAGTTTTAGGATGAGCACATCGAGTTAGAAACTATGGAAACTCCTACATGAATTAAAGTCACAGCAGTACGTTCGAAAACGTCTTCTGCATTTTCCCCACTTTGTGGCTGATATAAAGACGGCCACACACACACACACACACACACACACACACACACACACACACACACACACACACACACACACACACACACACACACACACACACACACACACACACACACACACTGCGCTGTGCTGATGAGATGAGATAACTGTGTGATGCATTTCCCCTGAAGAGCCAGCTGCTGTTAGAGGGGGAAAAGGGCTTTGTGCATCTCTTATGATGTTTGTGTTCCCAGCTCCTCAGGCCCCACTAGTGCCAGTGCCTGTGCAGCACACACTCACGCAAACTTATCTGACTTTATTGAGAATGTCAAGGCATCCAGTCATGCTGTGTGGGAGCGGGAGTTTGTGTGTGTGTGTGTGTGTGTGTGTGTGTGTGTGTGTGTGTGTGTGTGTGAGAGAGAGAGTGTGTGTGTTTGTGTGTGTTTGTGCTTTAGTGTGTGTGAGTGTGTGTGTGTGTGTGTGTGTGTGTGTGTGTGTGTGTACGCATGTACACTTTGAATTTCTGTATCCATAACAATACTACACTAATTCATTCTGTTGCAGTTGCACCTGTATAAAGATCGGACAGGGGCTGAGTAAGTGCTTCAACTCTTAACAGGGATGTTGTCATGTGATGAAAGCACTTATACAGTCCTAATATGCAGGACATCCCAGCCATCCACTCTTGAAAGCAATTAATAATACAATCACTTGATGTATGTTTATTAATTTCTTTATGAGTGTTCTGTTCATATTAATATATTTATTTCTTAATATGAAGAAGAGAATGAGGAAAGAATAAATTAGGATACCTGCGTTTTGCATTTAGCCAATATTTCATCAAGTTACTTTTATAGGTTTAATTTATGGATAGCTAATTTACACTACGGTGCTGTGCCACAAACATCGTTAATCAAAATACATTATTATAATGAAGTTGTGTTTTATTTTTTTTTAAAAAAAAATTAAAAAATTAATAAAGGAAATAAAAACGATGGCTGCGCAAGGCGGCGTATAGTGTTCATCTTTTCATCATCGCCCGTAATTAATGGGCCAATGGCTGCGCGGCTTTTGTCAGTGGCGATGAGCGATGGAGAATGGCAGTGCCAAAACAGGGCACTGCAAATTGAACAATAGATGAGCTTAACCTCCGCTGAAGAACAAGTGCCCCCCTGCTCACCCAACACAGCATGGTGGAGGACTCCCCAATTAAATCACACATAGAGACGAGAATAGGACGAGTGCTATCTAACCACTCCCCTCCATCTCTCTCTCTCTCTCTCTCTCTCTCTCTCTCTCTCTCTCTCTGTCCTTTTCTCTCTGTGTGACTGGTCTCTGTCTAATTTTCTAATTCTGCTCCTCACTCCCCTCTGCAATTGCATTCACGTGTCTGAAGTTTTTGAATGGAGCTCACTTCACACAAAAGACCACACTATGGCACTATGGTAGCTGACATATATAGACTTGCACAAGGGCTCTTTGTCATGAGGCCCAAAGTGTCCATGAGTCCATGCTTAGCTCCCTACTAAAATAAATATATGATAATATGATAATGCCTTTCCATTATATATCATAACATATAATAATATAATTATTAAGTAGTTGGTTAGCATGTTTTTTAATCTTTTTTTGTATGGGGACTTTTTACAGTAATAATAGTAATGGTAATTAGTAATAATTTGATTAGGTTTTAGTGTTATCCATTTTCTGTCCTCTTTTATTCACTCTCTCTCTCTCTCTCTCTCTCTCTCTCTCTCTCTCTCTCTCTTTCTCTGTGTCTGTCTGTTTCCTGTCATAAAGGCCCATGTGCGTTGGCCCTGACTGAACTCTATGAATCAGCACTGTAGTGCCATATGGAGACACTAGTGTGGATGAGTGACACACACACAAGTACGTTAAAGCAATCGCAGCCGAACCAGTCCAACAACAGACCTTCTCTGGGGCCTCTCTCTCTCTCTCTCTCTCTCTCTCTCTCTCTCTCTCTCTCTCTCTCAGAGAAAACCGGCACGGGGCGTTTGCGGTGGTGATGCGAGTGAGAGCGAACAAGCTCACGATCGGAGCTCAGCTCATCGGCTCAGAGGTATCGATGCTTTTCGACAGCTGAGCTTCGGCGCGTTGCGGCGAGGACCATCCCATCCCTTCCCATCCCGGCCTGACGTTTGCTTCCGTGCCCACATGTTATTTTCATACCCAAACAGCGCTCCGCTGCCATCTGCTCTGCCAGGCACCCCAGGGGGCCCCCGCTGGCTGGCGCTGGGAAGACCGGTGATGAGTTGCCCTCCAAAGCCAGCCAGCCAGCAGCCCTGGCAGGCCCTCCATTGTCTTCCCAGCACAATCAGCTTTGTCTCCACTTTGCACTGGTTGCACGCAGATAGCAGGATATAAGGTGACGCCATTAGTATAGGATATTGGATAGTATACTATATCCTCCCCCAAAAGGAAAAGGGCCATTGTTTGTGCTCCCTGTGAATC
This sequence comes from Sardinella longiceps, assembly GCA_027497455.2. Taxonomy (NCBI): domain Eukaryota; kingdom Metazoa; phylum Chordata; class Actinopteri; order Clupeiformes; family Clupeidae; genus Sardinella; species Sardinella longiceps. The sequence continues at coordinate 2,508,221 of JAODXP020000028.1, forward strand.
CCTATGAAGCAATCTTGAGAGCAATCAGGAGTTATAAATGATTGGCATTACAAAGCAAGGGTTTGAGCAAAAATAATGATGATGGTTCATTAATGTAAGTGTGCACATAATGTTTGGCTGACTGCAAGTAACTATCTTTAAATTTAGCAGAACAAATGACATTTTAAATCACACACACACACACACACACACACACACACACACACACACACACACACACTCAAACACGCTAAATTTGTAAAATTAAACAAAACTTAAATGCTTCAGGAATGCTACATTCCCTCAATTAAGAGCAATGTTTTGTGGCCTACACTAGAAAACTGAGCTGTACTGTACTGTACTGTATGTAGACCCAACTGTCAGCCACTCACAATAGACACTTAATCTCATTGTTGCAGTTCATTCACTGCGTAAACTCTTGATCTACAGTGCACACAATAAAAGAGACAACAGGGTAATGCATCTAAAATAAATCTATTCCTTCAGCCTAGCTACAGTGCATGCTTCTGATGGAGCAACAATGACCTCAATCAATCTGCCTTTGGCCCAGGTGCACATTTCTGAAACACTCCCTTTAAGCAGCATGTGTGTGTGTGTGTGTGTGTGTGTGTGTGTGTGTGTGTGTGTGTGTGAGTGTGTGTGGCGTGCCGCGTGCCTATATGACGGCATCTACTTCCAAGGGCAATATTGACTTAATCAAAAGTAAATACTGTTGCATCGTGACATACGGCGGCTGCCATTTGTCTACCTCTCACAAAGACGCGCCATCTGGAAAACAATCAATCCGCTCCATAAGCGCTCGCGATTTCCTCCCTCCATAATAGACGCATGTACACCTCTCTGTATGGGCCTGATTGTGGGCTTTTGTGGTTGGGGAAGATCGCTCTGGTTTGTATCCTGAGAGGAATATGCACACCCCGTTGATGGGATAATATGGAGCAGGTTTTTATTTTGGAATGGCCCACATTTCTTCCTCAGCACCCTCTGCTTCCAAACCCCCCACACCATCACCCCCCCCGCCCACCCCCCTCCTCCTCCTCAACCCCCAATACACCCCCCACCACCACCACCACCCCCCTCCATCTCTCCCTCCCTCTGTCTTTTGTTCCTGTGTGACTGTGTTGCCGTTGTCAGATGTTATTGAGAAACTGGAAATATCTTCGTGGCGCATCGACAGCACGGCATGAAGGTGGCACAGCATGGAGTCGCCGGAACGCCGAGTAGAGGATTTTGCTCTTCTCCATCTACAACTCCATCCCCCACTCTTTCTCTCCGTCTCTCGCTCTTTCTCTCTCTCTTGTGCTCCCCTTTCTTTAATTTCAGCGAAAGGAGCTTGCATAAGATTTACCCAAAGAGTATTTGTGCAATTAGGCACGGCTGGAGAGAGGGATGGCACATGAGAGAGAGAGAGAGAGAGAGAGAGAGAGAGAGAGAGAGAGAGAGAGAGAGAGAGAGAGAGAAGGAGTGTGCTCAGGAAACTCTCCGCTCCTCGGCTCAAACTTTCCTCACTCGTCCCCGTAGCGCATATCGTGCCGACATACATGTGTGTGTGTGTGTGTGTGTGTGTGTCTGTGCTCGCCTGGCAGCTCGCCGTCCTTCAGAGGCATCCCAGCATGCATTGCAACCGGCCTGGCACACCAGTAAAGGGCTGCATCCTCATCCCAGTACTGCATCCTAGCAGGGCACTGATACCTGGTGCTTCCCATCTCTAATCTCAGTGACTGACCGCTCAATCCCCCCACCGCACACCACCCACCCACCCCCTTCAGGTGGTGAAAGGATGGAATCCTCTTCCCATTTCCTTCTTTGGGCTTCCACACCTGGCTGCTCATGGCGTGGTTGACAAACGCCACACTGGGAATGCCTCTGGAATTCCAAAGTCTCCTTTTCAAACTGGGAATGCCTCTGGAATTCCAAAGCCTCTTTTTCAAACTGGGAATGCCACTGGAATGCCAAAGTCTCCTTTTCTTCTCCACGGATAACTTTGTCACATTATGTCATCCATCTGGTACAGCGCAGGTCAAGGGTGATGTATAGGCTATAGTGAGTGATATTCTGTACATCATCAATATGCAATATACGTACATGCACACACATACATAAACATACCTATGCAGTATGGGCCTATATTGATTGGACCACATGTGCATAATGTAGCTTGCGGCAAAATATGTAAAATGCCTTAAATACATAGATATTACGCAGGCTTACATGTGTTTGAGAGACAGAGATGTTTATCGGTATGTGTATGTATATGTGTGTGGCGTACTTGTCTATGTGTGTGTTTGTGAGAGAGAGAGAGAGAGAGAGAGAGAGAGAGAGAGAGAGAGAGAGAGAGAGAGAGAGTATCTGTCTGTGTACTATGTGCGTGCATGCATGTGTGCTTACATATATGTGTGTGTGTGTACATGTGATTCCCCCCAGCACCCCCACCCCCCTCACCACCACCACCACCACCACCGCCACCACCCCAACCCCAACCCACTTCCCACCCAGAATCCTCCCTCCGCCCTCACCTTCCTCCCCGTCTCATTCCGCTGGGATCGCGTTATGTGGATGGTAAGGAGCCGGCGGCCCTCGGGGCCAGATTGAAATGTGTGTGGGTCTTCAAGGGTTTTACCAGAGAAAAGCTCTTTGGATCAGGGCCTCAACACCATACAAGTACGACCGAATTGTGTCATTTCAGGTTTTCTACTCTGCGGTGGAACCAAAGGGAAGTCCTTAAGAGAAGCAAAAAATATGAAACAAAAAGCGATGAAAACGGCCCAGATTGGATTATGTCAGACTTTGGCATGTTCCCTTTTTTTTTTTTTTCCCTTCTTAAGGAAGTCTTCGTCTCTGTCTTATCAGCCTTTGCCTTACAGCTAAATGAATAAAAAAGACGTTGAAAATAAATAAATAAAATCAAAATATGGTGCTAAGCACAGCTCTTCTCTTCCTCCATGAGAGGCGAGCCACTTGATTGCAGAGGGGTTTGGGGAAATTTGGAAATAAATACTGAAGCACAGCTGACGGTTACACCACTAGAAAAAAGAAGTATATAAATAAATACACATTTGAAACACTCTAAATATTTCACCATCAATAATTTGCATAGATGCATTTATAATTTTATTTAATTTTTTTCTCTCTCTCCCTCAATGATTCTGATTAAAGCGTGTTTCCCTCTTACTTCAGTATCACTTTTAATTAGCATGAGTGCTGGTCTCTCTCTTTTCTCTCTCTCTCTCTCTCTCTCTCTCTCTCTCTCTCTCTCTCTCTCTCTCTCTCTCTCATCTTGCTGGATCGGAGGTAGTTTGTTTCCCTTATTGCAAACAGGTAATCAAGGCTGATTAAATGTTGAACACACACCTAATTACATTAGCTTGAGTGGTGCATTTTACCCAGCATGACTGCTAACTCAAGATGAGGTGGGGTTGGTGTGTGTGTGTGTGTGTGTGTGTGTGTGTGTGTGTGTGTGTGTGTGTGTGTGTGTGTGTGTGATGGGTGGGGGTGGTGGGATTGGTGCCATGCCTCAGTCTTCAAGCTTGTGCTTTCTTATAAGATGGAGGGAGAGGTAATTAGTGGCTACCTGCTGAAATTCTCCTAAATTCTTGTGCATCTCATCTCATCTCATCTAAGCGTTTGGTGCACATATTCAGGTTTTCATGGCAATATTATTCAATATAATAATAATAATTACAGTGGAACAGCCAAAAAAAATTAGAAAACATAAAGTTTTGAAAAGTTATCATGTAAAACAAAACAAAAGCAAAACTTTAACAGTTACTCAGATGATTTTAAAGTAATTTACAGGGTGGAATATTAGCTTTACTGCCAAAATGTACAAGTAGAATAAGCCAACATTTACATTTACGCCTTCATCCCCAGCGGCTTACAAAGGGAATGTACCTCCACTCTGAGATCTTGCATTAAGGATGTATAAGTGGACAGCTAGCCCTGCCTGTCCTCCATGTCCAGATGACCTTTCTGCAGAGGTCAAGCCCCACCTTTCATGGCTGGGGTCACAAAGGTCGCCGCCACAGTCTGTTTTTCACAGCTTCCATTTCCAGGTATTCATCTGAGCGGGAATGCCAGGGATGTTTCATTCCTTTTCTTTTTTTTATCTCTCTTTGTCTCTCTCTCTCTCTCTCTCTCTCTCTCTCTCTCTCTCTCTTTATCTTTTTGACATGACTTTAGTCCTGAGTCAGTTAACCCCCCCTCCCTTCGCTCTCTTTCTCTCTTTTAAAGCTTCTCTGTTGTTCTTGGCTCTATCTGCTGAGAACTGTTGTCTCCCTTCAGCCTGAGAGACCCCATTGCGCATTAGGGGCAGAATCCTCCAACCATAATAAAACAAAATAACGCTAACAAATAAAGCCCTTTCCTGTGGATGTAAGTCATAGGCCTTCATTCCTACTCGCAAGTTTTATTTTACCTCCATGTTATTCACACCAACACTGCCACCAATACCATTTTCCTTTCCCAAATAAACATTATAACTACAAAAAGAGGAAAAAAACAGTTTAAATTTTCCAGCTCAGGCTATCAAGCTTAACTGGAGGCCAGGGAGGGAAGCTAATGCTAATTCTGTGCGCTAAGGAAAATGTGTTCTCAAGGGGAGTATCATAGGACCCCCACAAACCACCAACCCACCACCAACGACAACAACTCCACCTCCGCTCCCCTCCACCCATCTTTTTTAGATTTATGGGCACTTACCGGAGGTCCCTGAGTCAGTGTTCATAAGTACAGGCTAAAAGAACGGGACACCACCTGCTATTAAGGCTTCGGTGCTCGAGCTTGTAAATAAATACAGATATGCCTCCCTTTTATAGACAAGAGGGCTTTAATACATTAACAGGAGCCGGGGATTTTTTAAAGCATCTCACATTAATACTTTATGGTGTGTTATGTTTTCATAGTCAACCTTGTTTTGTTACTGCCATCGGTGGCCAAACTGCAAGTTTCTTTGTTTTTATTATCATTATTATTAAGTATGCTATGACAAGGCTTATTGTGTTTGGTCATTTATTGTCCTCTCAAGAACAAGACTCCCCCAAAAGGGAAGTAGCACTCTTATCATCTAAACTCTCGTCAAACGTTTATAGAAGTTGCTCTCGTAGTTAATGTTTACACTGCCCTCAGAATAAAAAAGGAGCCTGAAGGTACTTATACTGGGAGATGAGTGGAGACATCTTCTCTAAGTGCTGTCACTTTTCACGGGACACTTCTAAATACCTCCACCATCTACCACAATGTGACGGACATCTTTAATTTACTGCCACTACTGTGTTTACTATTGTTTTATTCGCTTGAGACTTGAATTCTCTGGCCCACCCATAGTCCTGCTACAGTGCAACAGTCTCAGCATCTTTTGGATAATCTTCCAGGAAGCCAAATTGAAATTAAATTCAAGAAGTGTTATTAGCATAACCGCAATGTTGTTATATGCAACTTATAACAACAATAATGACAATAACATAATTTAGGCTATCATGTGTCTCTCTTTGTGTGTATGTCTGCATGCATTTGTGTGTGTGTGTGTGTGTGTGTGTGTGTGTGTGTGTGTGTGTGTATTTACAGTATGTCTGCACTCTGCATAATGTAAAATGTTCAGCAATTTCATTGTTTTAAAAAATATCAGCCTGTTTGATTTGGCAAATTCTCTGAGTCAAAAGTCCTATGCCATTTGGAGATAAATAAATGTGTTGTGTGTCTAGTTTTGTGGTCCAGATGGATTGCATCATCTCCATGGGACACTGTTTAAGAGTCTGCTGGAAACTGATGGAGCTGGCATGTTGCTAATCATCCACTGTCTCTACACTCCAGAAGGGCCAAATTGATGGGAAGAGATTATGGCACTCTCTCTAGTGATGCTCACTTAACTCTGGCTTTCAGTATCCCTGCTTTAGTATTTGACGTCTTTTTTTTTTTTTGCTGTGTCAATCAACTAGTCACTGATGGCAAAACGCTTGAATAGATTTATTTTCAGGATGACATCACATTAGGTTGTGAAGCCAGGTTGTACTCAGAATAACCTCCAAAAGGAAGGAAAACCCCTCAGTAATAGGAACTGGTAATTAGCTAATTGCTAAGTTATGGAAATCAATAATATATTTGCAGTAGGCCTAAAGAGAGAAAATGCAGGTCTAGCCTACGCTAGCACACTGTGCGTGATTCACTGCTTTATTGCTTTGTCTAACAACGTGTCACTGATACTCAGAATAAGAAAAGAAACCCTCTGTAATACTGGGAACTGGGAATTAGCTAATCACTAAGTAATAGATATCAATAGTATATTTTCAGTAATGAGAGTGTATGTAGCCTACAGTACGCTAGGCTAACATGTATGTGGTCATTGTCTAATCACCTACATAAGGCCTACTGTATACTGTACTGTATTCTGTAGACTGTAGGAATCACAGAACAGCTGGTCACTGCTTGTCCTTGTAATGCAGACAGTACTGACTACAGGCTTTTTATTCACTAAGTGTTCCAGAGCTGTCAGGATTCCACTCTTAGCATGGATCAACCCAAAAAGAGGGGGGTGGCAGTAGCAGAAGAGATGATTTAAATATGTATAATATGTAGTCCCACCTCAAATAACCTTGCCATTTCATGTCCATTAAATGACTAGTAAATGGCTGGAATGTAGTGGGGAGCAGGGCGACACATCCCTCCATAATAACATGCATCCCTCTCTTTATGAGAGGCTATTAGCGGAGCTGTCAATGTCGCTGTCATTTTCAGTCATATAATCACCTTTGTCTCAGGGCCTAATGAGTAGCTTTACACAGTGCCGGGTAGGTGTGCCCCTTTCAGATCTTATGCGTATGCTTTTTTTCTTTCTCTTCCTTTCTCTCTCTCTCTCCCTCTCTTTTTCTCTCTACCTTCTACCTTTCTCTCTCTTTCCCTCCCTCCCTCTTCATCTCTCTCTCTCTCTCTCTCTCTCTCTCTCTCTCTCTCTCTCTCTCTCTCTCTCAGCCTTTCTCTTTGAATGAGATGTCTTTTATCCAGGTGAGTCTCTTGATGATCCCAAAGCCCCTCTGTGCTTTCGGTGATCTCCAACAATCTCGCCTCTCTGGAGGAACAGGGGGGCGTCGGGGCTCTGTGTGTGTGTGTGTGTGTGTGTGTGTGTGTGTGTGTGTGTGTGTGTGTGTGTCTGTGTATGTGTGTGTCTGTGTATGTGTGTGTGTGTGCGTGTGTGTGTATGTGTGTGTGTGTGGTGTGGGGGGTGCAGGGGGTGCTTGATGGGGGTAGAGGAGAGGTTGTTTCAGACCTGAAAATTGGTGTCTGTGGTGGGAAATGAAAGTTTCAGCAGGATTTGCCCGCCTAAATCTCAGCCAAGCCTTTTTCCCCCTCTGCGGGATCAGTTTGAAATGTGTCCTCAGAAGCCAATGAGCAGATATGAGAGCGAAAGTGAGAGATCCTCAAGTGCATTTCCCATCAGACGACCAGGAATCTCTTTGCTGTGCAAATGGAGGGGAAATGCTAAAATGTTAGCTTTGTAGAACATTTTTTGACAAAGCTCGCGGTGAACTCTGAAGTTAGGGCTGCTTAGGGATATCTTGCAGCGATCTTAAGGCAAAGTCGCAGGAATTCAAGAAGAAATCAAGAACCACAATAATTCTTTTTTCTCCTTTTTTTCTGGAAGCACTTTCCTCTCTGAGGTGTTTTTTTTTCTGCTGAATCGGGAAGATAAGTCACTCTGCAGCGTGAGGCTGTGCTTTTCCAGGACCTACTGGCAAATATCAAGTTGAATGTGATTTTTCCTTTATTTTTCACTGGTCTGTTTATTTTTCTCCCTGAATATGGATGTTAAAGTTAGCACGCTAATGGCTAGTATGACCTTGCTGCACTTTGGCCATAGAGTGACCTCATTGCCATGATGCGAAGAGCAGCTTCTGTGAAGACACAAGACTTTTTCGAGGCTAGGATGTCAAACAAGAAAAATAGTGCAGGAAAATGCTCAGTCCAGCACTTTTTTCTTTCTTTTTTTCTTGCTTCACAGTTCTCAGTTGAGCTTGCAAGCCAGCCTCTCTGTAGAAAAGAAAAGAAAAGAACAGAAGAATCTGGATGGAAAGAGTCTCCCTCTCTTTTTCTCACTCTCTTGCTCTCTCTCTCTCTCTCTTTATCCTCTCTCTTTCTCTCTCGGCCTGTCTCTCCCTCCGTCCATTGGAGCTGTGAAGTCCTTTTCACTGAGAGCTGTGAGCTGTGAGGGGTAATTGTCTCTAATTGATAGGGAGGTGTTGGGAACCTTTCTGCTTGGGCTGAGAGGAAGAAGGGAGTGCAAGGATTAAAAGGGGGATGAGAGGGGAAGAGAAGAGGAGAGGGAGGGAAAAGGGGAGGGAAAGGGTGTCCAAGGAAGAGTAGAGAGAGAGAGCGAGAGAGAGAGAGAGAGAGGTGTGTTGAGGGGTGGGGTTGGTTGGGGAGGGGTTATGGGTTTGAGTGAATCCAGGCCTCTACGTAATGACTCATTAATTTTGCCAGGTTTTGTGTCGCTCTCCTCATTACCCGCTAAAGAACGGGAGTCGAACAAAGCGCCCGGTAGGTAGGAGGTGAGCTTAAATAGTTCCAGCTCAAACCCCTCCACAACAAAAGACGGGGGGCCAAAAAGAGCCTGAATTGAGCTCAAAACAGCCACAACAAAAGGGGGAACAACCAACTTTGCACATTTCAGTCAGGCAATGTGTTATATAATTAGCTAAGGTGGCACCAGATGCCTCCTAGCAAAGACCGAAATATAGCAATGGTGTTAATATATTAATGTTATCTTCCATGCATACATTATTCTTCAGCTTTTCTCCAATTAATTTGTAAATAATTGATAGAAATCTCTTTCACAATATTAAAGTTTACTGTAGGTACCTCAGTTAACAGAAAAACAGAAAAAAGTCAATTATCATAAAAAATTCCAATTATTTGATTAAGTTTTTCCTTCTTCTACAGTAATGTAAAATATTGAAAAGAAACATCAGTAATAACTGCCATTTATGTCTTTTGTTGGAGGATGAAATGTTTAGAGATGTGTGCATCCTGCTCTTGCTTTAGGGTCAAGCACAGCACTGCTCCTGCGTCAGGCATCATGGCAGCTGTTCTGGTTGTGGTTGGATAGTACACTTCAGTGATGAGTGATGAGGCCTATTAGAAAGCACCGGCCATGGATTCAGGTTTCTTTTGGCCGCAGGGGGCGGTTTTAGCAAATAACAGGAGGACACGGTCTCGGTGTCCAAGTCACGGAGTCCGCGTGGGCCTTTCCAGAGGGCCGGACAGTAAGCTGCTTTGGTAGGGCTCTGTTCTCTGTCGTCACCAGGTCTGTGTCTCTCCTCTGAAGTTTTTGGGCTTTAAAGTCGTTCCAAGTTCACCCTCCTCCACACAAAGGGAATGGAATGGAATCATTTGCGATGAACTGCTTCCTAAATTGAAAGGAATTGGCCTGAACTCGTTATAGTCACATTTGTCCGTTCCAAATGATGGTACATTTTCTGTTTCAAAAGATGGTACTGTCATTGGGGCAAATACAGCAAGATTTGAAATAAAATGTAATATAACACCGACCATTGTGTTATATTACTAAAATAAGGCTCTCTTTCAGTCTAGCATCTATGGCAAAATTAATTAGTGCAAGAAATGCTGAAAGTCTGGCATATCCATGCCCATATCCAAGACACATTCATACTTGTATAGTCCATAAATTCTTATTTTAGAATAATGGACATTTTGTTTTAAATGGAGAAATCCAATTAGAATCAATCCATAGCCCCATTTTTGAAGGTCACCAAGCGCTGTGTGGTAGGAAAAAGAATAAGAAAATTTGATACAATGTTACAAACAAATAGTGACCCAGCTACTAACACTCTGTTTGTGAGGCACTGAACTGTATTAACAGCTGTAACAAATTTCCTGTATAGACAAATAACGACCATTATATTCCATTCTATTCTATTCTAACTGAATGAGGCACAGAAACACACTTTTTGTTTAATTTTTCGATGCCCCATTCAATTAACCTCAGACGCCTTGTTAAATGTTGTATTAAGTTTTCTGGTTCTTTTTCCTACACAGACAGCATTGGGTGACCTCAAACGACAGGGCTATGAATTGCTTCACGCTGAACTTCTTCTTTAATCTCTTTGCAGTGATGTTTACAGATCTCTCATATGCTGGTGGTGACATGGACACAAGGTCTATGGTATCAATTAGACGACGTCTGTTGTTCATGCTGGACCGCCTCAGCTTAGCACAGCTGCTATTGACTGCTGAGGCCGACGGAGGCCAACATTTCAATCTACGCGCCCACTCCAGTCAAGCTGCTCTTTTTACCTGTTGTTACAAACAGCTGTTTAAATCAATAACATGCTAGCTGGCCTGTACTGCCAGGGAGACAAAGATAGAGAGAGAGAGAGAGAGAGAGAGAGAGAGAGAGAGAGAGAGAGAAGGAAGAGAGAGACAGACAAGAGAAGGTGACTAAGAATAATATAGAGAAAAGAGAGTGAGGGAGGAGACGAACGAGACGGCCCATGACTCGGCCGCTGTAGCTGGATCCATAATAGTCATTGTGCGTTACATACATTTCAGCTTCCATTCAGCCTGCGAAGATAATCGAGGCTGCCAGGCCTTCCTCCTACCCAGCAGTGCCGATGGATTTATGACGCCACTGTCAAGAAAATGAGGGGAAATGACACAGTAGCTGACTTTAGCTGCAAATAATGTGATAGGCTGCGCGGTGGCCGCCCAGCAGCTGCTGTCATTGCAGGTAATAGGCTATAAAGCAGGCCGATAGCAATACCTGTCATTTGTTAATGGCTGACTTCACCGGAGAGCTTTTGTGGCCTTTAACATAGGGGATAATAGAAGATACAACACGTTTTACAGCTCCCCGCGTCACATTCATAACTCATCCGCCTCCTCCAACGCACCCCCCCTCACACACACACACACACACACACACACACACACACACACACACAACAAGGACAACATCCTGCCGGAGTGGTGCACAGGGAGAAAGACAGAGAGAGAGAGAGAGAGAGAGAGAGAGAGAGAGAGGGTGCTTGGGAAACCTCTAGTATCTACCGTCATCCTTCTACCACTGCCCTTCTTGAGAGGTTAGCCAATCGCTAACCTTCATAAAGACCTCCTGGTCACTGCACATGTGTAGTAAGAGACAGAGAGAGGGGGAAAAAAAGATGGCGGTAACTGTAGATACTCCACCTCAGTGCTAACGGGTAACAGCAGGTGCACCCCTTCATGCATTTATCTCTTTCCTTTCCAGATAAGCGAAGTGTGTATGTGTGTGTGTGTGTGTGTGTGTGTGTGTGAAAGAGGGAGAGGTATGCAAAATGACAAATGAAATGCTAGCACTATCCTAAAGCGACTGGAGTGGAGGAAGTGACATCACCGTTCGATTGTTATGATGGCTGAGATGTGGGGGGTGAGGCGCTGCCACATTGCGCCATTGTCTCCATATGTAAAAATGTGCTGAATGGACTACTAGGCTACTGTGTTAGACATGTATCACTGAGCCTGTAGGCTATATGCATCCCACACACAGGAGTTCAGCTAATCATCAGTCATATTTATGAATCTGTGAAGGGAAGTGGCAGTCTGTTAGCTGGGTGCTGTACAATGTTGGAGTGGCAAAATAAGAGCTGGGTATAAACTACGAATTCTGTGGGCCTCAATGTGAAGAGTCAGATGTTTAAAAAGACATATGGAACATCACACACCCAAATGTATGCTGTACGGCCGATACACAATGGTGTTTTCTTACAGTAATGCCCATCAATAAAGATTTCCATTTATTTTTTATGGATTAACTGAATGCTTGGACCTGGATTTTTCCCCCTTTTGATGTACATACAGAACATGTATTTTTTTTTATTATTATTATTATTGCTGTGTTATTACCATTGGAGTTTGTCAATGTTAATGTTAACTATTTCCAAAATTTGAGAAGTGGGTAAACTAGGTGCGTTTACTTATGTTTAGCCACCACTAACATTTGTAACGCTGTGTTGAGTGCATAGGCGTCATAGTT
>JAODXP020000028.1:2522739-2527739 GCA_027497455.2 Sardinella longiceps
TGGGACTGGGGACTGGGGAGGGAGAGAGGGACAGACTGTTGTCAAGAGGACTGACGGAAAGGATATACAGACAGACAGACAGACGGATAGATAGACAGGATAGATAGATAGATAGATAGATAGATAGATAGATAGATAGATAGATAGATAGATAGATGACAAGCATATTTAAAGCATGATATGCTGGTTTTACCATGGGTGTTGTTGGGCACATCACATAGCGGAGTTGTAAACTGGCGATTTACAATGGCATTGAACATGATTCAACCAATCACGATTGAGGGCCGGAACTATCAGTTTTAGAAAAATAAGGTAAATATTCTGAATTCTAAAGGCTTACTCTAAAGGTAAATCTGATTGCAAGTGATCATCTGATACCTGTATTAGAACACTGGTGAGCGACACAAACTGACCAAGACTGACCCTACATCTTTCTTGGCTTACTCCTTGCAATCAAATTTACCCAAGACACATTTACGACGAGCAGTGTGAATAGACTCAAAGTCTCTTACCACGTGCTCTTGTCTGGAGGACATTTACACCTTTGTTGCAAATGTAAAAAGTGCTGTGTGATGGATAAATAGTATATGAAGTTTAGTAGACATCAGAAGATAGAACGTAGAGATATGAAGTCAGCAAGCATTTATGATTGTATAAACATGCCAAGGGCTACCATTATATAATCACCTGTCATTTGCCATTTAATCATCCTAACAAAATATCGATCTGTTTTTATCTTTTTTTTTTTTTTTTTTTTTTTTGCTTTGCACATGATGTAATGGGTTCTGTGAATCCAAAAACCTCCCTATGACAGATAGGATAATCAGAGGGGGAAAAAATCTCCCAAAATAATAGTCATCTGAGATTACTTCGGAAATCAATGGTGTTTTAAAAAGTCTTCCATGAATACTTTTCATTAACAAGTTAAAATCTAGGCCATTTGGGCACCTGCATTCCACTAATTAGAGGTAATGGTGAAAAACTATAGATCCAGAAATTAATTTCAAATGGGAACTTAATTATTACTTTGATAATTAGCTTCATGGATAAGGAGATAACAAAAATAAAGGTACTATTCCAGTCATGGGAAATATATTTAAGTTAATATATGGATCCATGGATAATGGAAATCTTCTTTGTCTGATCTCTACAAAGTATCGAAAGGACAGATGAGTTGTACATACATCCAGTACAGTCGTTTTGTGATTTTGACAGAGATGGGATGCTGTAATGTGTGTCACTCTGAAGATTTCCTTTGTGAAGGCCAAAACACAAAAGCCTGTGCCCAGCCTTCCAATTAAGTCTCCAGAGTTATCAGTGCAAGTGGAGAAGGAAGATAGAGGATTAATTAGCTTAATTAACATGAGCAATTAGCCTTACCAAAACACTTGCTTCTCTGATCGTTAGGAGGACGTACACTCCGGCGATAGTGTTGCAAACAAGAGTGACGTTCTGTGAAGGGGTGGGGAAGTTTTGTTGGATGGGCATGAGAGAGAGAGAGAGAGAGAGAGAGAGAGAGAGAGAGAGAGAGAGAGAGAGAGAGAGAGAGAGATGCTAAAAAAGACGAGTGTGTGAAAGAAAGGGTAATGTGCTTTATAATCTTTTTTATTAATTCAAACCAGTGTACCACTACAAAATGATGAGTTCAACGACAGAGTGAGAGAGAGAGAGAAGAAAGATAAAAAGGGAGAAAAAATTGTTCCATATTTAGCCAATGAGATATTGAAAATCTCTATTTAAAGTGCTTCGCTGTCACAGAGAAGAGGTTTCTCATGCTGAAACATTTCAAGCTGTTCAAATACCCATTAGGATGTTTTGTTTTATTGTATGCAATGAAAAAAAAATGGAATAGGAAGAAGAAAAAAAAAGAAGGGTTATAAGCGAAGATGAAAATTTATCCAGAAACTTCTGTGATATTTAATGATCCTTGTATGCGGGGGTAAGACCACAACGTGTTCTCCCCTGCCAAATACCCATCCCCTAACTTCATTTCCTGCTCAATTGCTGTTTTATAGTGCATAGTACAGCCATAGCACTCTGTAATATAGAAAACAGATTGCAGGAGCCGTGGAAGCGGGTGTTGGGGTATGTATGTATGTGTGTGTGTGTGTGTGTGTGTGGGGGGGGGGTTGCAGAGCTGTTGCCTGAGCTGCCGGAGGACCTGCCATCCCCAGAGGGATGTCCTGTCGGCGGGCATCAAGAGCGCCAACAAAGCCCATCTCCAGCTGACTGGCAGCAGCTGCCAGGCCGCCTCAGCTGGCGCGAGGTGTAGCTAGCTAGCGAGGGATGGAGGGATGGAGAGAGGGAGGGAGGGAGGGAGGGAGGGAGCGGAGAGAGTGGGTAGTGGGGTATAGTGTGGTGGTAAAGTAGGTGGAGCTCTTTATCTAACGTCTGTGTCTGTGTGTGTGTTTGTGTGTGTATGTGGGCCTCCTCCATGCAACCTCCTTACCCTGACGACACACCGGCATGCATTTTTGTCTGGCCGCAAACACACACACCCCAACAACAGATTTTTACGTTGATTTTCTGAAATTTCTTCAGCTTAGAGGTAAATACGTGGGGGCAGTGTACTATACAAGGGAATTTGTTTTCCTCTTTTTAAATCTTTAAAAAATATTTATTTATTTATTTATTTTTAATTCATTTGTCTTTATTTGCATAAAACTCTGTTCCTGTAGTGGAGACACAGCAGAGCTAATACAGGTGAAGTCAGTTCATTAATAAGAAACTTTATTGGTCATGATCCAGTGGCCAGGCATCCTCCTGTGAATGTCATGGAAATGCCATTTATTTACTGCTCCCTTGGTTGTTAGTTTGAAAGAAGAATGAAATAAATTCTCCATCGGAAAGGCACTTTGCTCTCTCTCTCTCTCTCTCTCTCTCTCTCTCTCTTTCTCTCTCTCTCTCTCTCCAGTCTATCTCTCTGTCTCTAGCGCTTTTCCCTCTGAGCCACCATCTCCTCTCTTTCACACTCACTCGCTGTCTCTTCCCTCCCACTCCTCTCTCTCTCTCTCTCTCTCTCTCTCTCTCTCTCTGTCTCTCTCTATCCTCTCTTTCGGGGTTACCTTTTCACCTTCCCCCGCCGGAAATCTCCATCTGAATTCACTGGAGGACTCCTTTTTCTCCTGCAGACAGGTTGTCAGCGCTTCTCACCCCGTATCATCAGCATGGCGAGCGGGTGGAGGATGTTCCACGGGCGGGTGACAGGCAGAGAGAGTGGCAAACATGCTCTATCAGGGGAATCAGAAAAGGGCCTCCGCTGAATTGCTGAAGCATACGGCTGCCAGAAGGGGAATCGGGGAGGAAGAAGAAGAGGAGGAGGAGGAGGAAGAGGAGGCTTTGGAAAGTCTAACACCAACTATCCGTCGAGAGTCGTAGACACACAATGGTTTAGGTTCACAGAATGCCACCAAATGTTTTTTTTCTATAGTAATATGATAGTCATACTTTTTGTTATTATTAACTTAATGGGTTGAGATGGATTTTTTCAAGCTAAATTAAACAAAAGTTATATTATGGTAAAGTTATATTATATTAAAGATCCCAGATAACTAAGTCAGACATTGAGAGAAAATGCAATGTGGCATGTATCCAACCTCTTTGTGTGTGTGTGTGTGTGTGTGTGTGTGTGTGTGTGTGTGTGTGTGTGTGTGTGTGTGTGTGTGTAGGGAGACCTCACGGGCCACGTTACGCCTATGCATACGTTTCATCTTGAACTTTTGGCACCCATATTGGGCCTGCTCTGTGTGTGTGGACTACGCAAGGAGCATTATCAGGAGAGCTCTTTTTAGCCACATCAAACACGTGCTCCCGTAATGCTGACATGAAAGGCCGTGTTTCATCCACTCACTCCCATGAATTCTAATACGACCACAGTCAGAGTTGGGAGCTTATGCCTTATAAAACCGACAAGGTGGGTTTTGTTTTTTCGTAAACACGCATTGACCTCTCTTGTGGAAACACACACACCTGCACATTCAATACACCTATTTATGAACGCTAGCACAGTGTGTGTGTGTGTGTGTGTGTGTGTGTGTGTGTGTGTGTGTGTGTGTGCTTTTTCCCTCTGTTGAACCGGCACACAAGGTCGCAGAGCACGTGTAATCACCATGGAAAATATTCCTTGACGTCACACACATTTCTCCACTCAGCCTGCCCTCCTTCTCCTCCTCCTCCTCCTCTTCCTCCTCTTCCAACTAGATTTACATATTTGTTTTGACTAATGTACTCTTACAGACCACAAAAGGCCCGTAATAACACTGTTTGGCTTTCAGCGCTGCCTCTTGCCAGAATCCAGGCTATAAAACAAGGCGCGGATGGGAGCGAGGAGAGTAGTTTCAAGTGGGCTCGCTCGGGCACTTCACGTCCCGAGACGGAAGACTCTCTCGAGTCCCAAATCAAGTTTTTCTTGGTTTGTTTGTTTGTTTGTTTTTCTATTGTTCCAGGAACAACTCTGATTTGGTGAGCTCCCTGTTTGGCTCAACATGTCCCAAACATTGTTGATGCCCCCCCCCCCCCCCCACACACACACACACACACACACACACACACACACACACACACACACACACACACACACACACACACACACACACACACACACACACCCTTCCAATTTCCCATCATTGTGAAAGCCAAACTCCGAAGAGAAGAGAAGAGAGACTCGAATTCTCAAGAAACGATGACAATGATTATCTAATTTTCCCATGCTCAATAAAAAACAGAATTTATAGCTGTGTTTATTTTGGCAGTGTACAAAAAAAATCAGTCCCACACACCAAGCTGTGATGAATGGAAAAGAGCAATATTAGTAGGCAGATGGCTTCATGATTGCACACAATAAATTCAGACACTGTTTATTATGAACATTGTCTTAATGCACACGTTACTGTAATGCCACTCCAGGATGCTAATCGTGCCTAGCATCAAATTAGATGTTTAAGTTAATCAGTTAAGAAAAAAAGAGGTAAAATGTGTGTGTGTGTGTGTGTGTGTGTGTG
>JAODXP020000028.1:2532739-2545239 GCA_027497455.2 Sardinella longiceps
CCCATCCTTGCGCAAATCTTGGGGGATGGATGGATGGATGGATTTAATGGATAGATAGATAGATTATGCAAGTTTGTGTCCACCCTTGTGCAAATGTTGGGGGTAAGAGATAGATAGATAGATAGATAGATAGATAGACAGACAGACAGACAGACAGACAGACAGACAGATAGACAGATAGATAGATAGATAGATAGATAGATAGATAGATAGCCTACTATATTATTATCCTGTTGGAAACGATGGAGGCCTGAATGGCACCCATCAGAAGGTAAGATAACATAACATGCCTTAGCTGTTAGGAGCCAAGCCAAGTGAATCTTACTGTATTAGCCTTGGCTGTGAAAGAATGCAGAGGACAGGAGGATGATGGGTAATGGGTAATAGATGGGGACTACCACCACGGAGATGAACTCTCAGCTGTTTCTCTTTAATCACTCTCAACGGGTCAGCAGCCACACACGGACACACACACAGACACACACACATACACCAAATGTGCCACACACAGCCATATTCTCAAGTGGACCAGAACCTGGAAATTAGATGTCTGGGAAAGAGAAAAAATATGGGTATTTATATTGAGATTGTCCTTCATTTTTGACCACGGAATGAATGTCAACCTACCCCCCCAGCGCCCCCTCTCTCCCCACACACACGCACACACACACACACACACACACACACACACACACACACACACACACACACACACACACACCTCCTCTTACTTGTAGAAAAAAACTTAATTAATCAAGCTAACTATCTCTGAGCCCACTCTTCAGCCAGGAAGCTGGACACATCCAATCTTCAGATCTAAATTTGTTCTTTTAATCTCCTTTGTTATCAAGTCATTAGCGTAGAGTATAAAAAGCTTGTTTCTGTCCAGTGGTGACAGCTGACTCCTTATCAAGTGATTATAATCCACTGATTATCACAATTATAGGTTAGGAGTAAAACTTCATCTTCCACTTGTCAAAGTTATTAAGAGTTTTTAACCTCATTGAGGAGCCGCTGTTGCTAAAATATTTTGCTAGCTTAGTGCTTGCACTGCTAATCGTTTTAAACGTTTTCATACCTTGTCGTCAGTTTATCCTGAGCACTCATTTATTGTAGGAGACTGATGAAGGCAAAGGGGAAAACTATTCTCCATACAACAAAGTTACATGGTGTATCATTGGGCATTTGCATATGTTAAATAATGATATCAGAAAAAGCTATTGTTAGAAGTCAGTGTATCATTTGAAGCTGTAATTTGAACTTGCTTAAAGATTACACATATTTTGAAAGCCAAAAGTTCTGTAGCTGCCTACCCAAGGGGTCTATTAGACTGCTATATTGTATAGGGAGAAACTTAACTCGTTGACAGGGCAAATGTGTTGCAATTAGTGCCTTTTCTCTCTTGTTGGAATTTTGTCAGTCACCACGGATTAATACAGTGTTTTTGAGCCGAACCAGAAACATGTTCCCAACGACTGCACTTGAATTATTGTCATGTAGCTTGGGGCTTGAATTTAAACATCTCTGAATAATTGCCATCAGATTATCCCTATTCAAGTACAGGGGATGGTAATTACAGGTTGTAGTCATTTCAGCTGCCCTGGAAAAAAAAAACCCATGCATGCAAAGGACTGTGCATATTAAAAACTTTATGTTGGAGATAAAATTAATGAAGACCAATGTAATCTTTTTTTTTTTTCCTCTGGAGAAGACATCATCCATTCGTTTTCAGCTCAGAGGGCATTTTGTATTTACTCTCTCTCTCTCTCTCATTCTCTCGCTCTCTCTCTCTGTCTCATTTTCTCTTCCTCTCTTCCTCTACTTGCTCTCCTGCCTATAATATACAACAGACACCCACCTATTGGGATTGTGATGAATGCCGTTTCCCACACATTCCCACTGGTTCTGTGGATTGCTGCTGTTTATAGGTGACCGGGGGTCTGCTATGCTCCTTGTCATGGGAGATGTTAAGGTGACTTTACAAAAGGCTGCTATAGCAAAACAGAAGCTGAACACGGAGACAAGCATGCAAATCACAATCTCAGGGTTGTGGATGGCAGTAGAACCACTGTGATAATCCTTTTTTTTTAAACCCATGTAGGTCCCCATAGCCTGAGAGTATCCATGCTGCCTTGTTGTGCTCTATATTTCATTTCGACCGGCAAAACAGCATGGTGTCCGTGGCTGATCTTTAGCCCTGCTTTAGGGATCCAATCACAGGACAGGGAAGGATGTACCCATGCTGCCTTGCACACTCAAATTCATTTAACAATAATATTGGCTATGGCTATGAAATGAATAGCTGGTCCCCAGACTAAATATCACTTATGATTGAAGTTTATTTTGTCATTCATTAACATCCATTGGTGATTCCACTGGCTACTGTACTATGTTAGTTGCTCGTAGTGTGCATGAAGGCCAACAAAATGACAGAAATGGAAAGAGCTCTGCAGTGCTGTTTGAGATAGTGTACGGAGGCCTTAAAGAAGAGTGAGGGTTTTATTCATTGCTATGAATGCAATGTCTCACCTGCAATACACAATGCACTGACCCCTTATCCCCCTCACCAACCTCTGACTGCCTCTGCCTCTCCACTTTGCCCTCTCTTCTCTCTCTCCCCCTCTCTCTCTCTTTTTCTCTTTCCTGGGCCCATGTCCACATAGGGCATCCACACCATCCTTACCCCTTAGTCCCCTTACCAACCACTGGCTGCCTCTGCCTCTCCCCTCCCTGTCTCCCTCTCTCTCTCTCTCTCTCTTTCTCTCTCTCTCTCTCTCTTTCCTGGGCCCATGTCCACATTGGGCATCAGCACCCTCCTACACCCCCCCCTTGGTTTAATCCCTCCTCATTCATCAGTGGAAAAGCTTGGCTGCCAGGCCAACGGCACTTTTTAAAAATTGCTCTCCTCACTGTTCGTTCCGATTCTCAATGCTGCTTCCACCCCACCACCACCACCCAACCAACCAACCAACCCTCTCCCAGCCCCCCTGCTAAGTTGCCCATGCCAAGAAAATGAGCAAACAAAAGACGGGGGGGAATTTACAGTAATAATCAGACTGGGAGTGAGCAGCACCTATGTGATTGAACACACAAGAGAGCTTACGGAAAATCGATCACGATGGCTTTTCAGCAGCCGTAACTGATGCTTCATGCCTGGCTTCCAGGTATTGTGAAAAAGCAGGTCACATCTTAATCTCCTATATAAGGCTATAATCCTGTATACAGTGGCAATGAAACGTATTTGCATATCTTGGGGAGAATGTCCCTGTGTGATATATTGTCAAAAGTGATTATTTTTTTCCCCCCATAACCCGCGTTGTGGGTTTGTAGCATCCACGTATTTCAGTCGACTCAGTTTGACAATTGGAGCTGAGCGACAAGGTAGCGCAGCACGATGCTAGCTGTTTGGATTATGTGGGTTTGGATGATGTTTCGGTGATAAGTTATGCAGACAAGTTTCAAAATACGCCCCCTAGATATTTAACTGTCTCTTGATTGATAGATGATTTACCTCACTATGTTTTTTTTCTCCATTCTGTGGGTGGTATTTAAGCATCAGTGTTTCTTACTTTCAAAGAGGATCTAAGTGTAAGAGAACTCAAACTCTAGGATTAAAATCACTGTTATGAATAATAAAATAAGATGAAATAATAATATATTTTCTGTTTAGCTTAAGGTGTATTGTTAGATCACTTTAATACTTTGGATAAATCACAGCATTGCATTTGCTAAAGCTCCTGGCTTGACCGTGCCGTCCATTTCTGATGACCTCACACTTCCCCCTCCATCGTCCTTTCCCCCTTTTTTTCCCCTCATTGAGCCCTATAGGTGTGAAACAAATCCGTGCCAGTGATTGAGGTTTTGAAATGTTAATTATCTTGACACTTAACCGACGGCCATTGTCGCCGGGGTCAACAGAAGCACATTAGCTAATTGAAGATTCCAGTATTTCTAATTAGTTTTGAAGACGGTTTGAACAAAGGACACAGGTTTTCCACACCTGATTCATTTCTCTTCCTTTGTGTGTGGCGAGTGAAGGGAAAGAGTGCGCTGAATGTAATTACCCCTTATAAAGAAATCCTCCCTTAATGCATCTCTTAGGAAATACATAAGGAATTGAAGGGAGGACAATGCCACGCGCTATCTGCCCTTCCCTGTCTTTAAAAAGAAGGTATATCCTCAGAGCTATTAAGAGTTTATCTGCGCTCAAGTCGATTTAAGGGATCAAATGGGTAGGGAATGTGTTTTTCTGTGTTTCCCGGCGAGAAAACTAACATACGGCGGAAGCTTTTTGAAAGATTATTATTTTCCCATTGATTTATTCAGATTTTAGCGACTGTTAAGGCTCTCTCTCCCATTGTTTGTCCCCTTTCATTGTTATTGGACTAAGTGCTGTCTATCTGTCTGTCTTTCTGTCTGTCTGTCTGTCTGGAACATATGTTTAAACAGGTGAATTAAGCACACGCCTCCATCTTGAGCAGGACAAAAATGGCTTCTTGTGTGTTCCTTTACATACATTTATCAAACTAAATTTCAGCGCTCTTTCATTTCTGATGCTGCATCGTCTGTCTTGAGGTCTGACAGATGGATATGTGTCACTATGTTGGTCATTGATACTAATAGAAGGTCAATATAAAAGCTATTACTTTTGGAAACAAAGTAAATAATACCGAAAGATATTATACAATGTTCGGTTTTTAAACAAAGGCTACAGTAGGTGTGTATACAGTTCTTTATCCATGATCTCTGTCATCCAACAGCACGGGTATAAGGGTGAGATTTTCTGGAGTCTAGTCTGTATAACTGAAAGAGGAGCCGGATCAGGGGGTACGAGGGCCCTCTCTCCCCCCTCTAAATGGTTAAGATAAAACTGGCAGGTTATTACACTTTTTCAATTTCAGAGTCAAATATAAAAATTTCTATTATAAGGACAATTAATTACCTCACAAAATGGCAAATGTGCATCCTTGTCAGGTGGAGTGTACTCTGATGGCCTTTGCTCAAACAGCGAGCATGGAGATTTGATCTCCTCTAATGGTTCTCTGGGAAAGGGTAATTACGCCATGGTCAGAGCTAATTTGCTTTCTGCCAGATGAACTGTTGTATTTTATTGTAGGCTGACATTTGAAAGTAATTATGGCACTGTTGACCCAGGACCATTCCAGTTGTAGCACTGCCTCTTTCGGGTGTCAACTCCTCTCTCGCTCTATCTCTCGCTCAGGCTGCGTCGCCTCTGTCGTTGTGGCTGTTGCCGTCGCCGCTGACGCTCCCTGTGCTTGCTGCTGGCTGGGAATCGGTAGTATAACGAGGCAATGACACGGGCAGGGAGCACCATATGGGGCTCTGTGACACCCCCCTCTCACCCACCACCCCCCACCCCATCCAACCCCATTCCCCAGCCCAATCTGATGCCCCCACCTGCATCGGTCACCGCACACATACACACACACACACACACACACACACACACACTCTCTGGCTCTCTGGCTTACCAAACACCCACGTCCCCACTCCACATCAGCGTCTGCCGAGCATATATTGATAAGTCTGCAATTATGTGCCTCGCTGATCATTTTGCAGTTGGATTATCGCACTGCAATTAAATAAAGTAAAAGGTCAATGGATGCCACACTCAGTAAAGAAAAAAAAGAAAAAGGAAGAGAAGTTGCAGTGATGTGCAAGCGGAGAGAATGACATGGTGATGAGTATAATTATGGGATGGTCAATGGCAATGAGGGTTGCTCATCCGAGGATGAAAACAAATGTCAGGCAATATTTGTTTTTCAGCTTCTGTTAAGTTATTGTGCCGCTTTGGTTAGTCTTAAAGTTGTTGTTTTTTTCTGTCTACAATGATGACTAAAAGTTATTTATGCAAGTTATTTGAGCCTTTGCAGTTAATCTCCACAGTGTAGAATGGTGCACATCTGTGAAATCTATAATGAGGTAAAAATTTACTCTACTACCTATTTTTTTTTTTACAAATTCCAACAACAACAACAAACAAATACAGTACTCTCACCATATTAATGCACAGTTCCAACATACAGAGCCATACTGTATGTAAAATTGACATCAATAAGCAATGTAGAACATTGCGAGACAGATTGCAGGTACCTCAAATAACCTTAGAGCAAACGGATGAGCTTCCTTCATCAGTGAATAACAAATGACTGCACACTACCACAGCAGCATGGCAAATCAGTGTCTGTCTCTCATTCTCTGGCATTAATATGCAGACTCTTTTAGTTAGCACAAGATAAATCCATCCACTGTCTTTGTTAAATTATGAGACATTTTAATCAGCACAGGGAATTATGTTAGTCCATCGGTAATGATCACTGACAAATGGGGCTGCAATTGAGCCTCAAAGTAGGGTATTAGTGAGCGTGACAAACTCAAACACTGAAATCACTGGAACGTCACAATCCCAGGTAGCCTTGCCAAGTTTTTTTTTTTCTTTCCTCCCCCCTTTTTTTTCTCCCCTCATCTTCATTCGCTGTACATTACAAATGGCAGCCGGACGAGGCCTTTTATTATGATTATAATTTTTTGTCTCTTTTTTTCCTCTTTTCTCTCTCTATCCCCCCTCTCCTCCCCTCTACCCCATCTCCTTCTCCTATTCTATCCTTCATCTGACAAACCCACACTGAATCTAATAAAGACTGACACTTGTGACACTTCAAACATGGAACCACCAACAGCTTGGCGACAACAAAAAGGGCCCTTCCGCGCAACACGTATTAATAGTGAGGAAGATTGCTGCGCTACCGTGCCGCCCAGCAGGTGTGCCCGCACATCTTTGCACCTCCACACACACTCCACACACACCCCCTCATTCCGCCTGACAGATTGGACAAAGGCACTGAAAGGCCCCCTTCACTGATGTCCTCACAATGTGTGTGCTGCCAGCCAGCCCACAGATAGACCAGAGCCCAGACCAATCCCTTCTTTTTTTTTTCTTTTCTTTCTTTTTTTTTTTTTAAATTTCTCCCCCTCTCTTGCAGCCCGCAGGCTGTTTGCAGAAATGTATGCATAAACAGCTCCCCTCCCCATTCCCCCCCAGTCCTGTCGTCCCTCTCTCTCTCTCTCTCTCTCTCTCTCTCTCTCTCTCTTTCCTCTTCTTCTTTTCTTTTCACTTTCACTTCTATTCTTTCTTTTATTTTTTTTTCTCCCCCGGATAAACGTGTGATCTGTAACTGAAAAATCCAGCAAGCCAGATCTAATGAACGTAAATGGCAGAATCTGAAATTATTTTTCCACTCTGATGGGCGGCTCTGTTAATCTGGCATATGCTTTTATTTTTAGGTCGAATCATTTTCAGACGGCCTGTCTCATCTCACTCGGGTCTCCTCCCCTTCCTCCTAAATTGTGGCAGATAACACAACACACAAGCGCTACAAAATGTTTATTTTTATTTGCCTCAAAATCAATTACATTTTTCCATGGTTGCCGTTGAAGGGGAAGGTAACACTTTTATTTATGTCACTGATTGTTTGCTACACTCTTATGATGGTTATTGACGCGCATACGTCTTTAGCAAAGCAATCAAGTCCTCATTTTGATTGAAGGAATACCAAGCAATTAGATTTCGGGGATCAAAGCAAGCCCTAAATTCAGGAAGCCATAGGGGGTGTATATGGGTATGAGCCCTCGCTGTGTGCATTGTTCCACCCTGTTCTCCCCCATTCCAGTCAATGAAACCACAGGCTCTGTTCTCTGGGCAACTGGCTCAACAATAGTTTCAAACAATTGATCCCATCACAGCTCTCTCTCCAGACATGCCAATAAATAGGTTTTATGTGAAGAGGCTGTGGAAAAAGAACTGCAGATTTAGGCCTCAAGTAGTGTGGAATTATGACATCCATGCCACAAGATTGTTAAATAAAGCAGTATTACCAGTTTGTCATTCATTTTCTTCTCTCTCTCTTTCTCTCTCTCTCTTTCTTTCTTCGCATGTGTGTATGACTAAGTCGTGAGTGAGTAAGTGAGTGTGTGTGTGTGTGTGTGTGTGTGTGTGTGTGTGTGTGTGTGTGTGTGTGTGTGTGTGTGTGTGTGTGAGTGAATTAACACACCCAACCAATTGAAGGAGCTGACTAATTTTAACAGACGATTTTCTGGTGAGCTCAGCAATGTGTAATCACCTTATGGATTTAAAAATGGTTCTTTCATCACTGGATTTTTCCTTTTGATTAGCAGCACGCGAAGGCCATCCTCCACTGCACTCCAAATATGCATTTAATTCAATTAATTCAATTCGCACTTTTGAAGACAAATATTTGTCTTTTGACACAGTCATGAAGAACTGATTGACCATGTATGTATACTAGACCTATTCTTGTACTTGCTAATTTGCACATATACAGTAGGCCTAAAGTTTCCATTTATTTATCTATTTATTTTTAAAGATATTTTTTAGAACTTTTTTCCTTCAATTCGATAGGGCAGAGAGAGCCAGGAAACAAGTGAGAGAGAGAGAGAGAGAGAGAGAGAGAGAGAGAGAGAGAGAGAGAGAGAGAGAGAGAGAGAGAGAGAGATGGACAAGGATCGGGAAACAACCTCGGACCGGACCCAAACCTGGGTCCCTGGACCTGTGGTACGACGCACCAGTCCACTGAGCCACGGCGCCCCAGGCCTAAAGTCTGAAGGCCAATTCAAACCAATGACTCACAATGGGCCTCATTCACCAACCATTCTTAGTCTAGGAAGAAATTTCTTCTTAATTCACACTTATTCAGTTTTTGTAGGAAATTTTATTCACCAATATTGGCTTTTCAGTGGCAACTTCAGAACAAATTTGAGAAAATTCTTAAGAAGATATTTGTGAATGAGGCCCAATGACAGGAGAGCAAGAGAGGAGACTACATAAGAGTGGAGTTGCTGCAGTCTGAATCAAATGTTTAATGTTGTTGCAAGCAGTTCCAAGCTGTATGTTAAACCGTGATGTCACTCAATCAGTCAAGCAGAGATGTTAGAGCAGAGCAATGGAGAAAAGGTTATTAGCTCCTTATTAGACCGCAATGTCTCCTCAAATAAATTTAAATTTTTGAACAATTTATCATTTTGATAAAAGGGGTAACTTTGTTTGCTAACTCTAGCCAGCTTGCTAGTTTATCAGGACATATAACCATGGTCCCATTAGGAGTTGTTGTATGTATTAATGCTTCAGTTTTTAGAAAGAACGTATCAGCAAGTTGAGCGTTTTTTTTTTTTTTTTTTTAGAATTTTGCAGCTTGTCTCGTACTATAGTGAATCTTTGGTGTGCAGCTCCCTTAAGAACTGGGCTTTTGCAATTAATGGGATTTTTTTTTCTTTTCCTTTTCAATTGCCATTGTTGATTCTGCCGTAATGGCTTATTCCATTATGAGCTAATGGGTCATAGCTACTGGGGAATACCTACAGTAGTTTCCAGACAGTATCTTTTTTTACTGACCTGAAGCCTTATTTCCTCTTGGTAGATCTTCAGTGTTTAAAGCCTGACTCTTCAGTTCCTAAAGGGATGAACCTTCACGCAATATTCCTTGGAAATGGTTCCTTAATTCATCAGGCAATCAACCAACCATATAATTTAAATACTTCTTTGGGAATTAGTGTCATGTTATGATAATTACTGTACAATTTGGTGTCGTAATTTCTCTCTGGTTAAAATGACAGCATAAAAGGTGGCTAATATGGGAAATTTAATTGCTTAATAAATCGTAAGAAAATAAAGTAAGTGAAGATGGAGAATCACCCAGAGCTGTGTCATAGGGTCTGCCCCACTTTACCTGGCAAGAGCCCAACTCTGGGTAAATTCCTAAAGCCATATAAACAGGATTTTCAACAGAAACAGTTTAGCCCGTATAAAACCAATAATAAGACTAGGTAGGGAAGGTATACAGGCTGTTATACCTCTATTATAGGATTGAATATTGATTTTGCAAATGTGAAAGCTTTTAGAACACACATGTACGCATACATACAAACACACACACACACACACACACACACACACACACACACACACACAAAATACATTTTTATTGATGTTTGAGGATTACTCTTTCATTTCCTGATGATTTTTTTGTTTTCATCAAATCCACTCTTCCTGTCCCGTTCTGCTGTGTTTACTACAGACTTTTCCTCTCTAAGTGTTTCATGGCTTGTGCTGTGAAATAATTATATCACTCCCCCCTATTACAGTAGCATGATTGCAGATGAATCAAACGGCGAGAGGTTTTACTCTAACATCAAAATTTCAGCAACATTCCTCACAAAGCAGGCCTACTGTATGTGGGATTTTGTTAACTGTTACAGTAGTTTCAACAACAACAACAACACATTCGATTTCTATAGCGCTTTTCTAGACACCCAAAGCGCTTTACAGTGGAAGGGGGACCTCACTGACCACCACCAGTTTCAAACTGCTATACATTAGTAGCCCTCTAGATTATACAAATATAATAACAATTTATTCATTCAGGTCAAATGACGTATCAAAGTAGCCTAGATTCCTGTTTATGACTGATCTAGGGTTAGGGTTAGGGGTTACTGTAGTATATCTACCTCATGAGCCACAGAAATTGTGTGGTTGGAACAGGCTTCAATCAGTCTCGTACTGTATGTATCTTTTTAGAGCGCCAAACTTATCATATTACATCAAAGACGAACAAAGTGTTTATTGCACGGACACATTTCAGCTTGGCGCCTTCCTCAGCATGCACCTTCTTACAGCACACTTGTATGGCAGAATTCAAGCAATACTATTCTATACATCCCCTGATCCGGTGACCCTGCTATCATGTGACCTCAGGAAGAGCGTAAGGGCCCGTGTTGACAGCCTGACGGCAGATGCACGAGGACACAGGAAACGGCCCAGGGGGTGAGGAGGACGTGTGATATCACCCTGGTGGCAATTAAGCAATGACCATGACCCCTTACAGTACGACCTGAACTGCTTTTGCCCCCGTTGCTGTCATCGCTGCTGGCACACAGGGAGCACGAGGAGGAGAAAGATCATCATCATCATCATCATCATCGTCATCATCGCTGGCAAAGTTACCGTACCGCCGGCATGGTCAACACAGGGCAGGGTAGGGCGAAAAAACAGCACGGGCGTGCAGGATTTATCACCGTGTATTTGATGGATGGCTCATTATCCTCCGATGCCTTGTTGCATATTTTCACCTCTGTTTCATAACGGCTTCACGGCTTGTGCTGTAAACATCCATGCATTCACCCTATATGAGCTCATACTCATAGCTATGGTATATCTCGGCCTATAGTGTCAAACAAGGTCCATGCCGAAATGTTGGAAAACGCAGTTCAAGTGGGCGAAACAGAGTTAGATGAGTTAACAAGAGGTACAAATGTTTGTTATATTTTTTGTGGAGAAGTGGAGGTCTCATATGCAATATCATTTTAAGTTTATATTGTGTCGTAATGCACTATAGTGCACTATAGTGTCAAACATGGTCCATGCTGAAATGTTGGAAATTGCAGTTCAAGTGGGGGATACAGAGAGGGTCAAAGCAGTCAGAGGTGCAAATGTTCGTTAAATTCTTTGCAGACCTGAGTGAAGGTCTCATACACTGATATGCAAGATCATTTTAAGTTTATATTGTGCCATAATGCGCTATAGTGTAAAACAAGGTCCATAATGTCGGAAACTGCACTTCAACTGGTGGAAGCAGAGAGGGAAAAAGCAGACCGAGATGTGAAAACATTTGTTAAATTCTTTGCAGACCAGAGGGATACACTGCGTAATACTCATTTACTGATATGAAAGATTGAAGAAGTTTATATTGTGATGTAATGAAGTTTATATTGTGATGTAATGTACTCGAGACGGTATTCTCCCTGGTGCAAAAGTCCATAAAAGTGCTTAACTCTATGCATTTCAGCCTGCACTAACCACCCTTAATGTAAATAGGCATTATTCACGTTTGCTCCCATTGTAATGTATTGTATTGCGCTATCTTGGCCAGAATTCAATGATCTTTGGTGGAACTGCTCCCCTGTAAACCGTATTTACTTCAAGGAAGAATGGGAGAATGGGAAAGTACATCTCTGAATCGTATTTCTCAGTGACTTTCTTTCTTTTTCATTATTTATTTACAACACATCTCACCCCCCGAAGGAGAGGGGAAAATCCATCACAAAAAAAGAAAGAAAGAAAGAAAGAAAGAAACCGCTCTTGTAGTGAAGCAAGGCTTTGAGGTCTCTATCTAGTCATCATCAGAATGAGCAGGGTGACTTTTTCACCCGGCCCAAAAAAAAAAAAAAAAAAAAACTCGACAGCATTTTCCCTCTCTGGCTTCCCGGAGGCTCTGGGGCCTGACCTGAATGGGGAAACAGCCTGGAAGAGCCTAAGAACCAGGAGGTGGAAGAGGACAAAACTCTCCCTGTGTGGAGCTGTGGAGCTCTGTCAATGGTCAGGCAAGGGAAGGGTTCAGGCCTGTGCCATAGCCCTGTATTGCTCAATCATGCACGTGTATCTGTGTGTGTGTGTGTGTGTGTGTGTG
>JAODXP020000028.1:2550239-2560239 GCA_027497455.2 Sardinella longiceps
CTTTTTGAATATTTAATACCTAATAATAGATGGCAGAGTTTAATTATTTTGACCTGTTTTAGTTCTTAAATGAAAAGAGATTTCAACGGCATAATATTATTTCATTATGACATTGTCACAAATAGTATGTCCATGAACATTATTCTGTTGTGCTTTGAATGCCTTACTTTGAACATTTTCTGCTAACATGGTTTAGTGCACAATTTTTTGAAGGATGCTATTTCTCCAAAAGGCAGTTACGGCATATCATGTTAAACGCAGTCATGTTTAATTAATTTGTAAGGAACCACTCAAATGTCTCTTTGAAAAATGTCAGCAGTATTTTATTTTTATTTATTATTTTACAGGTAAGCCGTCCAAAAGCGCTGTTGACTGCTGAGAGGCATCATTCTAGATTATCTTGTCATGTTTGATATGTGTTGGAAGTCTTGTTTTGCAGCCTCCACCTTTGGCAACATTCAGAGATATTTTTACTCCTTACAGTAATCACAAACACCTACTCTCATACTTTAACGGAGTGCTTTCAATGAATGGAAATGTTAAAAGTGTTTACTTTCATCTTTAAATAATCCTGCATGGGTATGACCTCTGTAGTTGTTGCTCACTTTTTACATCCATCCTACTTGTCAGTTAACTGGAATGTGAACTTGACCCCAGCGGCAGAGGGGCCAACAAGCGGAACAGTACCACTGTAACTTGGTAAAAGCATTTTTGCAGTTATTAAAAATGGCTCAAGTCCTACAATAGTCTATGGCCAAATGAAATGTTGTCCTTGGTTGCCTTAGGTTGCCTTGGGTGACACATCTGCTCACTGGATGTAATATTTGGGGAAAAAACTTTACACTAATTCATACATTTTTACAATTAATTAATTTGTACCTTGGTAAATTAAAATTAGAAAGGCACCAAAATGCTTTTCAACGATTGTTATTTTGACCTATTTCATTGTGATTTGCTTTAGACTTTCCCAGCAGCTGTAAAATCGCCTGTGTATTTATTGGCAAGACATTCTTGTTCTAGAAGCAATTACCGAACACTGTGACTAAGCAACAGGCAGGCGGACAAATTCATAAACATATTGAACTACATTGATCCCATACAGCCCTCATATTCAGCTGTGTTCTCTGTAGTAAGACATTGTTTCTTTATGACTACACCTTATTTAATTAAGAGGTAGTTACATTATGTATGGAAGCCCCATTGTGAAAGAGATACATCAAAGTCCTATGAATAAAGGCTGGACTTGTGGCATACACAATGTATGCATTCGTAATGCATTGTAATGCACAGGCCATACATCATAAATCCATAGATTGGGCAATAGCTCAACAAACTCAGTATGGAAAGCTAAATGGCTAATGGAGGAAAGGCCTCTTTGGCCATGTACTGTACAGCATGTGAATTATTTTTTGAAACCCCTTTCATACTTTTACAAATATTTAGGATTTATTTTCAGTTTAAAATTAATTGTTTTACATTTATGATATTGTCAGTGTGTTTGTGGATGGATATGTGTATGTGTTTTGTTTATTCTTATGTTAGCTAAAGTAAGACATGCTATATTAACTCTAATTAAACGGTAGGCTAATTCCTTTCTCTGCGGTTCATCACTAAGGGTCTTCTTCAATCATTTCAGCACAGTCTATCTCATTCAACAGTTGTGTTAATCAAGTATGACTGTATTCACTATATATAGTGCTTGTGGAAAATAAATTTCAGCTCTAATAAAATTTTTTATTACCCTTTCACCAATAGTCTTAAGTGCACATCAAATGCCTTTTTTTCTTCCTTAGTCTACGGAACAAGTAATCGTGTTAACTTGGCTGATATCTCCAAAATAAACGCAACCTTAATTAATAAACAAATTACAAAATGATGTAAAACACACACACGCACACACACACACACAACACAACACAACAACAACAGAGAGCAACAGTCTGCAATTGAGTTCATCAATTACTGGGATTATGCAGGCAAGAGGCATGTAATCTACGCTCTGGCTTTTCACACAGATGCTGTGCTGTGCCACCTTTCCTCAATGCTATTTTCTTAATTCTGACGGAATCCACTAACATTTCACCACACACACACAAATTTGCCACTCCTGGTTGGAAATCAAAAGGTGAGGCATTGCCATTACGCCCCTAATGGGCAAAGCTGTGTGACTAATGTTTCATCCCACACACTTACTTAGACACATTAAGAAATAAGCTTAAAACAGAGAGAGAGAGAGAGAGAGAGAGAGAGAGACGAAGAAGAAGAGAGATATGCTAAACCAGAATTAGCTCTCTC
Organism: Sardinella longiceps; assembly: GCA_027497455.2. Lineage (NCBI taxonomy): Eukaryota > Metazoa > Chordata > Actinopteri > Clupeiformes > Clupeidae > Sardinella > Sardinella longiceps. The sequence goes on from JAODXP020000028.1 coordinate 2,552,535, forward strand.
CTGTAAAATTTTATACCTCAAAAAAACATCACACTTCATTTAAGCTATACAATGACAACACTGGGTGCAATACTATGAATTGTGTGAGAAGGCGGTGGTTTTACAAAGCTATAAATTATATTAACTGACTGTATACTGTAGAAAATGTTTACAAATATTAATTTACCCATACATGAATAACACATACACCTAGCTGTCTTTAATAAGGGCCTGTCTTTGAAGATATCATTTTCCTAACATACTGTGCACCCACACTTGTAGTAAAGTGCTCTCTCTCTCTCTCTCTCTCTCTCTCTCTCTCTCTCCTGCTTCGTCAGTTCGTCTGAAACTGATAACGTCTCCTTCAGAGGACTTAGTCTATCTGTGCGTCTTTTACAGCCGTTTTATGCTTGGTAATCTGGTGATAGAATGCCTGGATTATGGAAAAGACGGCACGATAGGAAGCTCCCCAACCCCCCGCTCTGCTCTTTCAGCTGAAGTTTCAACAGGGATGGCTTTGATAAGTTCTGAATCAGGTATAGTACACGGCTATAGATCAAAGTAGGTGTTAAGAGCTGTGTTATTACGCTAAGATGGGCTAACATTTTGAAGACGATTTATGCATGCAGACTGTTGCTTGCAATGAGGCATGCAGGATGAAGAGAGAAATATGCTGCTCTTTTAACCCAGTGTGTGTGTGTGTGTGTGTGTGTGTGTGCGTGTGTGTGTATTCTCTTGTTAGATGAAGTAAAACACATTCTCTTCAATGTAATCAACTGGTAATTACTGAAATATGCTGCTCTGGCACAGAGTGTAAAAGTGAGTGTGTGTGTGTGTGTGTGTGTGTGTGTGTGTGTGTGTGTGTGTGTGTGTGTGTGAGTGTGTGCCTGTGTGTTTATGTATGCACAGAGTTGTCAGTAGGGTTGGGATGGATTCTCGTCTGGCTTGTCAAATTTTTGCTAGAGAAAAATATGGATCATGTCTTCCATCCATATGTGTGTGACCAAAAAAAACAAAAAGCTCACCTTCCACCTCGCAACAGGTCCACTTGTCTGTGGACGATCACCATTGGCAAATAATATACCCTCATACTGGAGCAGGGATATTTAAAGACCTGACAAGACTGAGAGACTGTCAGAGGGAGAGAAGCTCTAATAACATCTTACTCTGCAGACCTTGTCTCCTCTAAAAGCACAGCCAGACTCATACACACACACACACACACACACACACACACACACACACACACACACACACACACGCACACACACACACACACACACACACACACACACACACACACACACACACACACACACACACACACACACACACACACACACACACACACACACACACACACACACAGCAGGAATTAATATTCAAAGGTGAAGGTGGAAGCACCACTGGAGCATGTAATGTCTATTGTGGCTCATATGCAACCTTTGCTAACCAACAGCCGTTTGTTGAGCCGTCTTGCCATCTTGCTATTACTGTAAGACACTGATCATTTATGATTCTTCCACCCCCCCCCCCCCCACCACCACACACACACACACACACACACACACACACACACACACACACACACACACACACACACACACACACACATACACACACACACACACACTTTATTTGGTTCCACCTCACAAGTCAACTTTTCATCAGGAATCGAATATTCTGAATAGTCCAACAGATTAACAGTTCATAAGTTATATGCTTAGAGTTCACTCTCTCTCTCTCTCTCTCTCTCTCTCTCTCTCTCTCTCTCTCTCTCTCTTTGGGGATCAAGTGGCAATAATTTATGCTGGGAGCGTATAATAGGAAGAGTCCTCATAGCTTACGGTCAGCACATTATGTGAGTCTGCGTGAGGAAATGATAGTAAGACCCTCTTTATTAAAATCCCCATTTATATCCTCCCCCCTCTAGGGGCTTAGGGGCCAGAGGAGGAAAAGAATATATCTGAGGAAAAACAGCAGCAGCTACAACAAGTACTGTACGTATGCAAGGACTGTAGGCCTACCTCACCATTAGCTTATGTAATTAATAGTGTGCGTGATGGGATTCTTGCTTGTGGAGCATTTTTGAGTGTGTGTGTGTGTGTGTGTGTGTAGGAGGGTGGGGTGGAGGGTTATGGGAGAGAGTGTGTGTGTGTGTGTGTGTGTGTGTGTGTGTGAGAGAGAGAGAGAGATAGAGAGAGTGATGTGTATGTAAGTATGTGTATGTGTGTGTGTATGTATGTGTGTATGTGTTTGGGTGTGTGGTGGGGGGGGTGGGAGGGTGAGGGGGTGGTGAGAGAGATTGGTGTGTGTGTGTGTGTGTGTGGGTGTGTGGTGAGAGAGATTGGTGTGAGTGTGTGTGTGTGTGTGTGTGTGTGTGTGTGTGTGTGTGTGTACGTGTTTTGCAGACAGAGGAGTGCGATGGATTTTGTCCCTCAACTTTACCACGGCAGCAGACGGTAATATGACCTCCGCCATGTGTGATGTATTGCTGTCACTCTGAGCTTCTCTGACCCTTTTTTTTATTATGTGGAGAGAAAAGCAAAAGTGTTTTATTTGTGCAACCCATGTCATGTGTCAACTCTTTAATCATGTTTCTGTTTTTCTACAAATGAGAATGGATTGACGTTTTGAACCCGCCAAAATGAAAGGTGCCTGCAGGTTAATAGTGGCTTATATTTTGCTCAATTTGCACACTTACTCATTTCCAATATCATTAGGGAAATTAGCCGGGGTGATTTATTCCGTTATTTATTTAATAAATCACTTCAACACATACTGAATCTTAAGCACGCAAACGCAAAAGACAGATCACCGGCCCTTTTTCCTGCCCTTTGAAACCCGAGTGGAGATAAATCATGTAATAAACTTGTGCCGTGTTTTTGCCTCGCATTAATAAGCAGACTTTTTAATTTGTTCACTTTGTGTGGTGATTGGTGAAGAAGAAGAAAAAAAAACAACCACAACAACAGCAACAAAAGTGTCACAATTATGTGGCTGGTCTGGGGTAACTAATTAAAGTTGGGCTGGGCTAATTAGGTGGTAGTGGGTTGGGTTTAAATGCCTCTACTACCCGCCTCTCCAGTTTAGCTGAATCACATTGGCTGAATATCCATACTTAAAGGGACACTGTGCAATTTTGTCGGTTAAACAAGTGAACTAGCTGCATAAAAGGCTTACAAACCAAAATAAATTTTCTGACAAAAAGGATACATCAGACAGTGGCAAAAAGTCGCCTACTAGTATGCGTTAGAGCCCTGTGCATTTTATAGGCTATTAATAAAGAGATGTCGCTTTTATTTAGTTTTATAAAATAATTAAGGCTATTTCATATTGTATTTTCCAACACCCCGATCCCCTCAATTTTTTTTTTTTTTTTTTTTTGCTGCCCGCCCTCTACACCTCTGCATACATTTATTGAACCATGCAAATCTAACATACAGCTAAACACATGTTAAACAGTGTGCTCTATCAAACAAACTGTATTTATTGTTTAATAACTGGAGTGCAGTCAAATTTAGTCAGATAGACGACCAACACATGAACCGGCACAATTAATGGTTCAGAGTGATTCACAGGCTTAAAAATAGTGATTTGATGACTCCGTTGGCCATTCAGAATTTATGACAACTGGGGAAATTCACACAACTGGGGTCTCTTTGAACAAACATGATGTGAAACAGTCCCAGTGCTTTGAGTTCACTGAAATGAAAAGAGACTGCACTTCCTACTGTAAACATATTTAATGACCCATTCGCTTCATGCTGTATTTAACTTTTACCACGTTGGACACTGAAAGCTTTTTTTTTTTTTTTTTGACACATTGACGATATCTGGCAACATTGCCAAATTAAGCTCACGATCAATAAAGCGCTTGTTTCTAAAGGCTACTTTACCCCTCCTCAGGACCCCCCTCCCCCTCGTGTGAAACAATCCGTAATAAATCAGAGGGTGGGGAGAGCTGATGGTCATTCGCTGGGCAGTGCTAACTCTCTTACAAAAGAGGGGGGGAATTTAGTAAGAGGCTGTGGAGAGTAATGGACAGTATTTTAAGTCGGGGTTCTATGACCCCACACCCTGTCAGCGCTGACCTTTCCCCAACCCCAACTAATGTCTGATCTCTCTCTTTCTCTTTCTCTCTCTCTCTCTCTCCATCTATTTCATCCTCTCTCTAATTGTTAGAATGCTGTAAGCTGTGAGATTGGAAATGGAAGGCAGTGGTGGAAAAACATGACACCGAGGATGGAGGACATCTCCAAGCAGGGATGTTCACACGGAGAGGAGTTAGTAGTTGAAAGCCTGGGTATTTCACAATCGCTTCGCACATCTCTCTCCTCCCCTTTGCTGTCCCCACCTCTCTCCCTTTCTCCCTCTCTCTCTCTCTGTCCTGTCTTCCCTTTCTCACTCTTGTTTTTTTTATTGCGACGACCCCTGCTTGCCTGGTGAATTGATGTGCGCAAGAGGCCACCCCCACATACTGGGCATAAACCCAGGACTGGTATTGACTGCCCGTACACTGACCTTGAAATGACCTTAGCTTCACCTGTGGTTGACCTTGGGGCTGTGACATACACACACACCCACACCCACAACACACACCCTCACAAATCTCTTCCCTCTCTCTCTCGCTCAGTAAATCAAGTCTGAGCCTCTTGTTCTCTGAGGCCCAGATCATTAGGAGAGATGTAGGCGCTAGTGAGCAGAATGAAAGAAGAGAGAAAAAGAGAGAGAGAGAGAGAGAGAGAACCCCACATCTGCACCCCTTTATCTTTCAGGGATTTACGAGCCGCACTCTCCACTGCTACACTTTTAACATTTATCAATATCGATTGGATGGAGCACTTAAAGCCGCCGTAGAACAATCATGATTATGAACAATGATGGTGGGCCTACGTTAGTGTGTGTGTGTGTGTGTGTGTGTGTGTGGAGTGGAAAATCAGACAGAGTATGAGAGACAGACAGACTGTAATTTTAACCACTTTGAAAGCATTTTGTCACGAAACACTAATGTGCCAAGACTATATTTTCAATGAGACCTCTCTCTCTCTCTCTCTCTCTCTCTCTCTCTCTCTCTCTCTCTCTCTCTCTAAGGGTCTGGGATGGGCTTGGAACTACAAATTGTCCTCCATAATATCACTGACCATTTTGCTAAGCTAACCGATATGGAATGCTAATTTTCGCTGCTATTTAGCTCAAACTATTTGTTTATGTATGTTGCTCAGATGAAGTTCTGCCCTAGGAAAGAGAAGCTAAAGTGATCAGTCACGATTATTAATTTGTATTGTCACAAAGTAAATAGTCAGAGGGGTAGAACACTCTCTCCCCACTCTGATTTGATAGTGGAATGAAAGAATGTGATTTCACGCGGCATAACTTAAAACGAGATATCCTGTTGTAGGGGCCATGAAACGATAATCACTGTGAGTGAATAATTTGAGAAAAACCCACACTACAGGCCACACTCCTTTTCTCTTCCCTCTCTCTCTCTCTCTCTCCATCTCTCTCTCTCTCTCTCTTTCCCTCCTTCTCCCTCCCTTACTAGCAATCTTTCAGCGCAACAGTACGAGCCAGAGACAGAAAAAAAACCACACACAAAAAAAACAATATGGAGCTCGTAAAATTAACATTGCAAATGACCTGGGGAGAAGCAACAATAAACTATGTGATCTTATCACCTTCAGCAGGAACGGGACGGGGGGAGGCCAGCAGACTGAAGTCCAGTGAAAATAACCCCAGTTAATCTTCTGTACCCCGGAATAAACTTTCTCCAGGAAGCCATCTCTCCACAGTCTCTTTGGGGGTCACCGCAAGGTCGCTCAGCTCTTCTGGGTTGATATATATTTTTGGGTGGTGCTGGCAGGGGAGGGTGGGTGGGAGGGAGGCAAAAAGGGGGGTGGTGGAGTGGGTGGTGGTGGTGGTGGTGGTGGTGGAGGTAGAGTGTCAGTGTAAACCGACCTTGGACTGTGTTAACTCATTTAGGTTTTTGTCATGTCGCATTTGTTTGTGATCTACTGAGGGGCTCTGGCGGAGGGGGAGACAAGTCTTGTTTTGATTCTGTATTCAATAAGATCTACAAAGAGGTCTGTGTGTGCGTGTGTGTGTGTGTGTGTGTGTGTGTGTGTGTGTGTGTGTGTATATGTGTGCGCGTGCATGTGTGTGCCTGTTAGTATGCGTGTGATGTGTATATATTTTTCTGTGTGTGTGTGTGTGTGTGTGTGTCTGGGCTGCCCTCAACATTCACATTTTGTATTATTGTTTCCTCCTTCAAGTCTGTTCTTGAGGCGCTTTTGAGTTTGAGGGATTGTTGTCTGTTTTGGAATGTCGCCGCAGTGGAGTTGAAAAGTTGAAACGCAATAAGACCGAGAGTCGTGTGGTGGGCCAGACATCCTGCGCATGTAATGTTTTTATTTTTATTTTTTGATGAAGTATTTCTGATTTCATCTATTTAATTGCATTATTTATTGTTGTTTAATGTGCTTATTGTTATGGGTAAGTATTTTTTATACAAAATCCAGGAAATCTTTCTGTCTGTATTTACACTGGTCATTTGGCTCATAGCATGTTTTGTCCAACTGTGCTGCAGGATCAACAGTGTAATCTGGACACATGATAATAAATGACAAACAAGACACATACATGCTGGTTTGTTTTGGATGAAAATACCTGGAAATATGTGAAAATAATTACAGATTTTCACACAATCTCTTGGAAAACATGTAAATGTTATTAATGTCACTCTGATCGATGTTGTCTTTGTTTGTACCTTTTTGTATTTGTTTGAGTACAATGATCACACCGTGAGTGTGAGTCAGTGTGTGTGTGTGTGTGTTTGAGCTTGGTGCACTTTAAACTTTCCTCTGTCACACTCTCCTTTGTGGCCTTCTTTATCAGTGATGTGTATGTGTGTGTGCTTATGTGTGTAAGTGTGTGTGTGTGTGTGTGTGTGTGTGTGTGTGTGTGTGTGTAAGTATGTGTGTATTTATTTGTATGTATGTGTGTGTTTGTGTGTGTGTGTGCATGTGTGTACTGTTAGTGTGTGTGTAGGGGGTGATGTCCCTATTGCCGGGGGTCACACTGAGTACGGTGCTCTCGCCGGGCATGGAATATATGTCATTTGTCACCGCGGCAGCACAGGAACTTTGAAACAGCAGCATGGTTCTGAAGGCCGGCGTATAAATCACAATCATCCTGAATACGGACTGACTGCCACTCTATCCTTGCAGAATAACTCGTAGACAACGGTGATTTGTGTGCCCCACTTTGAGGGCGAAGCACAGCGCAGTGCGCCGCGGCACCCTTTCCGCAGAGGTGTGTGTGTGTGTGTGTGTTGTGCCGCTAAAGGAAGTTGTCACCCTCACCCTGCCCTGTTCTCACCCGATCAGAGGAATTATGGGAAATACTGACTATAAAAGTAGCAGTAGTAGCACAATAACACTGACACAAAAGATCACTGGAAATATCATTTAATGTACCAGTGGGATAGCACACAGATGCTAATGAGAAAATTAAACCATAGATGGGTATTGAGTGTGTTAGTTTGCATTTTTCAGGGTAAACATTTATGAACATTTATAACGGTTCACACACCAGCCCATAATTGGGGCTATTGTTTTCATTCCAGTGTATGGATTAAGTTTTTAGTTGGTGTTGGCCTGACTAGGTGTTGAGTGTCAAGGCAATAAAAGGCCTGTACCAGGGGGTCAGGATTTGGCTGATTAGCTTC
>JAODXP020000028.1:2565239-2575239 GCA_027497455.2 Sardinella longiceps
ATTTATATTGTGTCTGTGACCACATTGCCTTGGCGGAGGTCTGCGCTCTCTGAGCGCTTTTCTAGTTTTTATTATATTTATATTTATATAGTTTTTTCTTTTTTCTTCAGTCTGTAGTAATAACTTGTAATAATAAATGTAGGCCTAATATAAAACCTTACATGCAAGCAATGACTCGTATACAGTAATATTCAACTCTGCTCGATTGTCTTAGAGACATACTTTATGGAGGTTGTGCATTCCGTAGAAGTGGTTACTGTAAAACCTTGAAACCCTAGTGAGGTGCTTTGCATTTGGCATAGACACAGACTTGCAAGCTCCCCCTTCAAATCCCTGCTGTCATAACAGTAGATGTTAGGATTAGGCTCCTGCAGAAACTCTTGAGTTTCAATTTCACCCATCTCCGCATTGTTCTCCCCAGACTCGCACTGGGAATGTCATGTTGAACGATCACAGCTAACAACTCTCTGCGAGCAACACACACACACACACACACACACACACACACACACACACACACACACACACACACACACACACACACACACTTTTTTTTGGTTCCACTATCTGGATTTTTGTGTTGCATTTAGCCTCTGTACCAGATCATGACCAGTTTTCTGACATTGTGTCTATGAATGATAAACTGGGCTCAATTCATCGGACAAAATTAGCAATTGTCTTTCAAACTGCCTCTACAATGGTAGACTGATAACTTAACAAGCAAAACGATCCTGGGCCCAGATATTAAGTTGAGTAGGGAGGTAAGGGAGAGGAGAAGGAGATTTCTAAGTTGGCTGTCTAGATAGAATAGAGAGTCTGACTGATTTAAAATAAGCCAGACTGGTTTAAAGCACCTGCAGGACTTCCTATTGGTCAGAAGGAATATGGAATAAAAGACATTGATTAGATAGCTAGAAGCTGATTGGCTGCTTGAATGAATTAATTAATGAATGGATTGATGAGATAATGAATCTTCATGCTAGAACTTCCACCTAATAAAGTTTTTTTCCCCCAGTTTCATATCCTTTATTATCATGATATATGAGTTTGGAAACACAAGTTTCAACAATGATGAAGAATATTTTTTTCTTCGCCAAAGGCCTACAGCAATTTCCATGTTCTAAATAAAGCAGCAGAAGTTATTGGCAAATGTCAGCATACTCATGAATACCAAATAATGAAATACGCCTTTTGATTCAGAATATACTTTTTATTTTAAAGGAGACACAATGCTGTTAATTTAAATAACTAACAATGTAGGCCATGCATTGTTTAAATTATTATTATCACACAGATGCCTCTCTGTGAATAAACCCCAATAAAGGAGAATGATGGTGTGATATGGACTGAAAATAAACATCATAAAAAGTTTGAATGTTAACCGGGAAATAGAATTTTGATAAGTTAACTGACGCTAGTGCCATGAGAAAGACTGTATTCTGCATACTTGCTCTAAAGTTGACTATCAGGGGGCATGCGAGCCTGAGCAGATGCTAGACCTAACTATTTACATTGAGTTAAGTTCTCAACGCCTCATTTTAAATGTTGAAACTATCACTTTCAATGTGGGGCTACAAGAGTGGGGCTACAAATATTCAAACCTTTTAGTGATTATTGTAATTTAGTAACCCACAAGTATGGGACCCACCTGCACCTGTCTGTTTGAGGGCTTATCTTTCCAATATATAGACTTTGCTTAACAGGTGAGTAAATTACACATTCATGCTGCTTTGAGATCATTGGACTTTTATTTAAGTTGTCACCAATCTGTCTTCCAGAGGTTTGGAGGTTTGAATATTGAGTCATGTCTTATGAAACAGTCATCAGCAATTTGTGAACAATCTTTGACAGCTACAATGAATGTGTTTTGCACTAGTGTGTTAACACTATGTTTTTCTTTTGAATTTGTGTGTGTGTGAGCCACTGTGTGTGTGTTTGTGTATGTGTGTGTGTGTGTGTGTGTGTGTGTGTGTGTGTGTGTGTGTGTGTGTGTGTGTGTGTGTGTGTGTGTGTGTGTACGCGCGCACGTGTGCTTATATGTACAGTATTTACAGTATGTGTGTGTATGTGTGTTTGTGTGTGTGTGTGTGTGTATATACCAGAGGGCACGTATGATGGGAGAGAAGGGAGGGACAAGTGAACATGATGAATGTCTCTCGTTGTCGACAGCCACACAGAACGTCCCTGAGTTTAATCAAAACTTTTTCGGTGCCAGATTAGGTTTCTGCCGTCATCACCCCACTTGTGTCAGCTTGACATCAATCAGAGGCGGCATGACTTTCACTCCTCACTGTACAGTCCTATGTGTGTATGTGTGTGTGTGTGTGTGTGTGTGTGTGTGTGTGTGTGTGTGCGCGCGGTGGGGGTTGGGGCTGTATGGTGGTAGGGGGTGCTGAAGTACTACACTTACAATATTTTATTGCGTTGTTGTCAATACAACCCCAAATACCCGCATTAATTTCTCTCAATTATGATTGAAATCTATTTTGTCAGAGCCATTCAAGAGAATCCACTGGTGACTACACAAACTACTATGGGATGTTGGCTGTTTGCTCTGTGCTGTGCATCACTGGTGTGTAAAGCCGCGTACACATACAGTACATCGTTACTCGCTCGTCGCTAAGCGAGGAGGGACAACGTATTGTCAATGAGTTTGAGCGATGCGAGTAAAAAGACAGGCGAGTAGCTACCGGCGAGGCGATGTGGGCGGGTACGGAGATAAAACTATTTTAACTTTCAGCGATGCGAGTAAAGCGAGTAACCAGTGAGAATGGAAGATTCCATTGATTGACAGTTAACTGAAGCAGCGAGTTACATGGAAAACTTACGTTTGTAGACAAAATATCTCTTGTTTTTCCAAACTGTGGTTCATAATATATGTGAAACATAATAAATGAGTGAACTGTAAGCATTTTAAACGTAACGGTATGCACAGGCGTGTGATTATAACTTGTAACGTGTTCTTCTCCGATACTTCGGCAGTGACCAATAAACAAATTGATACCTTGCTAACAAGCGAGTGTTTCTCAGCGAGCTAGCTAGAGGCGAGGAGCGAGTGATGACATATGTGTACGGGGCTTAAGGCAAATGGAATGGCCAAAAATGAAAGTGGTCTACAAACCGAAGGCTGGAAGGTGCCGTTGGGGGCAAAAAACATCATTGAGCGAATATAATGCCATGAATTGAATGGAATTGTATGTGTTACAAATGCTTTGGTGCACGATTGATTGTTAGTATGTTGTAGCAACTGTTTCCAAATAATACAATTTTTTTTTTTTTTTTTTACTCAAAACCCAATATGTATAATAATGATCCCAGCATCCTCATATAAATGTTTGATTAGAATAATCTCCCTCCGCAGAGAGAGAGAAAGAGAGAGAGAGAGAGAGAGAGCACAAGCTCTGATTTAGGGTCACTACAGGGAGCGGCTTTTCAAAGCCAAAATGTCACTTTAATTCATCTTAGCTCTCCAGTTTGTTTTTCTTACAGTGCCAAGTGCCAGTAACAATGAGCTTTGTCTCAGGACACTCTTAGTAAAGTGGAGCTTGGCTGGTAATGAGCAGCAGTGAGCAGCCTGTGTTTCACAAGAGGCAAGTCAATGGAGAAGTCTTTCTCTAGACAATTATGATGAGATCGACAAATCATTAGCTTTTTTGTGTGTGTGTGTGTGTGTGTGTGTGCTTTTTTGAGACTGCCAGGCATGTTTTGGCTCTTCAAAACTCTTTAATGTCATGGCATTAATGATTTGTTGATAAAACACAGCGATTTTTTGATCTCAGGGTAAAAAAAAAATGAAATAAAATAAAATTCCCCAAATGGTTTTATGTGGGAATGAAAACTTTCACAGAGCTCAAAAGCCTTACGCAGTTTTTGAATTATTATACATCTAAACAAATCCGACTACATCCTGGGGAACTCCATGGCATTATCTATTACCACAACATGTTTAAAAGGCACGGCGAGACATCTTAACACTTGAGACGATCATAACCGTGTCTCCTTCTACGTTTTGCCTGATATGTGGAGTGTGTATTATGATCTCACAGCAGCTCTAGAATCCTATCAGTAGGGAGGCCTGGGGCTCCGTAAATGATATGAAACAGATGAAGACGCTGCACAGAGCTTGGACCCTCTCTATATAAACTACAACACTCATTTATTTCAGCCGTACACAAAAGCACATCCTTTACAACTGCACAAATGGCCTACGTCTAAACAAATATGTCATGATCGATGTGTCAGACACTTGGAGATAGCTGTTTATCGGGGAGAGGCATGAGGAGGAGATCACTTCAGGCTGGTTGGAAAAATGCTTGCAGATTTGCCTCCTGTTAGATTTTTTTTTTTTAAATGCGGCACATTTTTTCCCAAGACAAGCTGGACACTAGCGTCCTACTCCCGAATATTCCCACATTTGTCAAAACAAGAATTCAAGGAGTCCCACATTCCTGTCTCGTTTCAACCAGTCATTACAAACCATTAAAAAATTTGGACGGAATTCATATATCTCCTTACGTCCTCTAAACCAGGGGTTTTAAAAAATATTTTGGAGCAGGGACCCTTCATGGAAGAATTTTCAAGAACCCTCATAAACACAACACCCATTAAAACATACAGGCTTTTTTTTCCCCATCCAACTTTTGCACAGACAACCTGCCAAGGTGTGGCAGACCCTTGGTTGTATCTGGGTCCAGTGGATACCAATGCTTTAAACACAAATTTGAAAACACAAGCATTTCCAAACTTATATATTCCTGCAATTTGTGTCAATTTGTGATCTGAATTTTGTTTACCCTCATTAAGACTACAGTCGAACATGTGAATTTCTGAGGTTGTTTGCTTTCTTTGCTTTATTGAGTGTTTTTGTCACCAGGTACATATTTACTAATGAGCATGTAATGACAAAGAATGTTAATGACTTGTCGTTACATCGTCGTGTCAGTCGGTTTCTATAACGTCTTACTTTGAATCAACTTTGAATGACACTTAATGACAACAGCCATGAACATATTGAGGTGTCATCCAGTGTTTATGATACGTCATGCTGTGTTTATGACAGGCTCTCTTATGTCACTCTTGAGCACTTCTCACAACTGTCTCATCAAACTGTTAACTGTACAAACCCACTCTCCAAAGTGAGCTTCTCTGCTGCAGTTGAATGAACAACCTGAAGCACCTCACACACACACACACACACACACACACACACACACATGTACAGTGCGTGTCAGAAAACAAATGTATCCAGGCAACGCAGGAAATAATACGTACACATGTATTAATCTCTTCTGAACTGTGTTCACTGAGCCCAGCCTCCATCTCCATCTCCATCTCACCCACCAGATTCTCTTTTCTTTTCTTTCCCCTCCAAGACTGTCAAGACTGGAGCAAAGGAAGAGAGAATTTTACCTGGAGGCAGCTGTTAGGAGAGAAATACAAACACACACACACACACTCAGAGGCAAACTGCATTGCTCTAAAGTGGAAGCCCTCAAACAGAACCCCCCCCTCCCACACACACACACAAAGACACACACACACCCCTCCCTCCCCTCCATGACAGCCTGTGAGGTGCTGCCATCACCGCGCAGACAGATGACAGGGAGTGACAGCCTTCGGTGGGAGAGCCTCCACCCGGCCCTGATTGTAATCATTCGGTGTGAGATTGTGCCGGTGGCGACGGGCGGGCGATGCCGACGTTGCCGATGACAACGGCAGTGTGTGTGTGTGTCGTTGTGTCGTGTCTGCTGCCAGCACTGGGGGCGACTCAAGCGAAGCACCGCGCCGCGCCGGTTTGCGTCTTTGTCATTTTAAACAAACAACAACGGGAAATACTAGATAGGATTGCGTTCACTGCTGTCAGCTGTGTCCAATCTAATCTATCAGTCAATCTGTGACTGGGTGTACTTGTCTGTGACTGTGTGCGTGTGTGTGTATGTGTGTCTCATGTCTGTAGATACCAAAGACCTCTTCTGCGATCAGAGCCAAATAATCTAACACTGACTGCTTTCCTTTTGTCATGTAGGCCTACACTATGTGCATAGCACCATTTCTTTGATCCTCAGACAGAATAACCCATTTTGTCCCTGATATTCTGTCTCAATAACAAAATACTTAACCTGTTGGTACAGAACTAGGCCTCAAACTTTCCATTAATCTTCCTTATAAGAACTGTTAAAACTACTACACAATATTAGCAATACAAGGGGCTATACAGTACATGTTTCCCATGTGGCCTAGGGGCCTATCCCCTAGGCCCTATTTACACACACACACACACACACACACACACACACACACACACACACACACACACACACACACACACACACATTATACTATAAGTTTGGGCCTTTAATTTACAAATGTGTTGTTATGTGTAAGTGCACTTAAAAAAAGATAAGAAAAATAAGCTATAAAAATATGCGTTTATGAAAGTATCTTAATACACGTAAAAAAAGGCCTTAGTCTTATTTACACTGAAAGAAAAATAAAGTCAAACATCAGCAGTGATTGGTTAGAATTAGAATAGCCACTTATGGATTTAATGAACGAAAGAACAAGCCCATACTAGTTTATCTCAGTCACAACTAAAATAAATGGTCCCTTTAATTCTATCTGTAATTGCTTTCCATTAACGAGTCAACAATCAACAATCCACTTGAGCAAAGACAGAGATAAAACGCCACAATGGGAACCAGCCAACACATACAGTTGGACCTCTAAAGAACTCCTAGGCCACATCATTTCAGCCACATTCAGTACAAAGTAACATAGAATACATCACATCTGAAATACTATTGACATTTTCAACTGTATAAATGAAAATAAATAAGTAAATAATGAATAAAAAATGAGATCAGGAGAATCTATGAAATAGAAGTTGTTAAGTGTGTGCTAAAGATCTGTTCAACCCAATTAGAGCAGATCTCTGTGCTCTGTAAGTGGTCTGATGAACAGAGAGAGTCGTTTCTGTGTGTGTGATTGGGACGAGGAAACCGTTCGGGGCGGGTTGCTTCTTTCCCGAACGACTGGCAGATGGGAATTTGCCCCGCCCAGACAGGGAGCTCTTTATTCCAATTCGATTAGCAGGGGCTAAAGCCATCAAGATTTTTTTTTAACCCCCCCTCCCTTCCTTCTTCCTCTGGTCAAAATGAATGCTTGTATTAATCCCACGATTTCCATTTAAAACGCTGGTCCATCGACTTGATTAATAAGGGGCCGATGCGGAATAATTGCACAGCAAACACACAAGGAGTGTGTGTGTGTGTGTGTGTGTGTGTGTGTGTGTGTGGAGAGAGGACCACAGCTGAGGCCACAGGCCAGATGCCCTCTGGGAAAGAGTGGTCAAAGTAAGAGCAATGGCAATGACTGAGCCAATAGATCCCTCAAGCCCTCTTTACTTGCACACAATTAACGACCGATGGGACGGGAGGGAGGAGAGCTTCCAGGTCATTTGCATCCCTCCCAGGAGTGGTGACTGGTCAGATCAGCTAGGGGTGAAGGGTCAGGCTGCCCTGAGAGCAGAGGTCAAACCAACGGCAAAACCGTAAGCCCCCCCCCCCCCCGTACGAACACAGAGTTCAAAAATAAATAAATAATAAAAATCCCTGACAAAAATATACATTGAAATTGATTGTTTTATAGAACCGAAAGCACTTTTCTGACCTTTTAATGCAACAAATGTACATTCTATACAATCCCACATCCACGTCTACTGGTGTGTTCAGTAATAGAAAATGGTTGGAGTGCAAATAGGTGAGGCGAAAGGCTGAATTGTTTGCCGCACATTTAATTAGTAGTGATCAATCTGAGAGAGCTGTGTTTGAGCATTCAATAACAAAGGAATCGATGACGACAGCCCAGCTCAGCCCAGCCCAACCCCGCAGAGGACAAACAACATCCTGTGTTCCTTGAGGAGGGATTATAGGTTAACATTTATTCGGTGGAGATATTGTAATGCCTTAGTCGCTGGTATAATATTAAACCGCTCATCCATCGCCATCCATTACAAGTGTCTCATTGATCTTCGCTCTCATTGACTTTATTTCGCTTTTTTTTCACAGACTCTCGCACTTCTTGCTTCTCGGAGACATGGTGCATCGGCTGCTTTGCTGTTTGTGCTTTAGATTGTTTACAGGGTTTGAAGTCTACAGCCTCGATTTTTAAAAATATTTTCCACAACTGTAGGATAAATGTGTAGATGTTTTCTTAAGTATAAATCAAATAAATTACCAATTACCTTTTTATTTTATATTATTCTTCTTAAAAGCAATACCAGTAGATACATTAAATTCCAATTAATTTCCATTGTTTTTATCAAATTAAATTAAATTAAATTAAATTAAATTTGTAAAGCGTCAAATAGAAAACATTTGCCTGGAGGTGCAATACAGAAAGTACGAGTACGAGTATTTTTACACTGCAGAACCTCTGACCTTGATGAAAGCCTAGATCCAGCTGGGCATCACTTATTGAAATTGCTATACCCTTGTATATGTTAAGCAAAAAACTGTATGGCATTTTCATGGCGTTTTTATACAAGAGGTCCATGAAGAGTATTGATCCTCGCTCCCATGTGCAGACGTTGTGCTTACATCAAAGCATGTGATGTTGTGCATGTGTGTGTGTGTGTGTGTGTGTGTGCTGGGGGGGAGCGGGGGTAGATTGAAAAGCACAGACCACTTCTCGGTAATGGTGGTGTAAGCAGGTGAGCTATTGACCATCTCCAGGCTTCCTTCCTTAGTTTCAAAGCAGCGGCGGCGGCAACGGTGTGGTGGTTGAGGTGATGTTGTCTCAAGGTTAATGTCTACAAAATAGGCGAAGGAAGGAAAGGGGAGGGGTCAGGGTTGGAGGGGGTTGGGGTGGTGTTGGGGGGGGGGGGTGAGAAGGGTTATAAGAAAAAAAAAAAGTTGTCAAAATGAACATTATTTCGGAGGTGGCTTGCACAGGCCGCTCTCGCCTGGGAAAAGATAGGCTTTCATGTCAGTGGGAGGAAAGCATTCCCACATGTTTGAAAATATGACTAATGCACTTGGGATCGGGTTCCTTGGCCTCCTTCTGTGCTGTATCAAAACACCTCATTGTTAAACAGCTTGGGAGGGGGAAATTGAGCCTGACACTATTTTCATTATGAAAACACAGTTTAGAGCCACCCAGCCCTGGCCATTACCACAGCCCTTTAAATCTGCTACACACTTTGCCACCTCTCTCTCTATGTCTTCCTTTTTTCTCTTTTTCATCCCCCCTTCTCTCTCTCTCTCTCTTCCTTTCTCTTATTCCCTCTCTCTCTTTTCCTTTCTGTCTTTTTTCCTTCTCTCTTTCCCTCTTGTTTCCTCTCTCTCTCTCTCTCTCTCTCTCTCTCTCTCTATCCCTTCCTCTTCTTCCCTCTCTCTCTCTCTCTCTTTCCCTTTTCTCTCTCTCTGTCTATGTGTTCTTGTGTAATCCAGCAGGCTCTTGTGGCATCTTGTGGTCTGTCTCTTTGTGTGTAACAGAAGACAGTATTGATCTGAGAGCTTAGGAATGGGAGAAGGAATCTGGGATCTTCAGATTTCTAGCTCTTTCTTTGCCCTTGCCCTTGACACGCTCACTTATTCTCATGTGGTGGTATTTAAAGTAGTGCCCATGGTTCAGTGCATGCCACTCATTGGCACATGTTGTTGATCTGCATTCTCAACCTCTGAGCAGGGCCGGACTGGGACCAAAAAAATGGCCCGGACATTTTTGGCTATGGCGGCCCACCATGATTTTATTCATTAATAACTTCATGGCAAGCTAAAATAACACTGAAAGTTGGACACATTACATGAACATTAGAGATTTAAGTGGACTAGCCCAAAATACTTGAGGAAAATTATGACTAAATTATGACAGCACAGGCGCAAAAATGGTCATCGGCCCACCGGGCATTGCCCTGTATGCTGCTCTATGGCCAGTCCATGCCTGCTTCTGAGCCTGGCATCTTTTTGGGATTTATTCTTGGCAAGGCCATGCATAGTGT
>JAODXP020000028.1:2580239-2595239 GCA_027497455.2 Sardinella longiceps
ACGTTGGGGCCAGAAGGAGGTTTGAACCAGAGCCAAGGCCAGTGCGGGGGTTAGGACAGAGGCCTGTGGCTCTGACTCTTGGCTGTAAGAACTGATGAGGGCTTACAGAGAGAAAGGGAGGCATACATCAATACTGTATGTGAGGGAAGGAACTGAGCATGTGTGTGTGTGTAAGTGTATACTGTATATGTGTGTGTGTGTGTGTGTGTGTGTGTGTGTGTGTGTGTGTGTGTGTGTGTGTGTGTGTGTGTGTGTATGAGTAGGTAGGTAGGTAGTGGAGTGTTTGAGCTCAGGCAGCTCTTTAGGAGCCTGGAGAGAAACATTCTGAGAGACAGTAGACCCACCAGGGTCAGGATCTCTCTCTCTCTCTCTCTCTCTCTCTCTCTCTCTCTCTCTCTCTCTCCACTGGATGAGCTACAGCACTGCAAACTTGTCGACAACATATTCCACCATGAGGCTACATGTATTTTAATGAGCACTCAAACAGAGAAAAAAAGAGAGAAAGAGGGAGAGGGAGGGAAAGAGAGAGAGAGAGAGAGAGAGAGAAGAATAAGTGTATCTGTATCTTGTGTGGGTGTTAGGTGGAGAGACAGAAGTCCTCAGCCTGTCCCTGGAATATGCTCATAGACAATCAGACACTAGAACACTTAATATATCTGTCTGCGAGAGAAAGAGAGCAATTTGGCCTGAGGGTCTCTCCAGGGTATTTTTTACATCTCTCCCTCTCTCTTCTTTTGTTGTTTAAAGTTAGGTTGTTGTTTATTTATTTATTTATTTATTTTTCCCTTTCCACAGAAATCCCACACCGTGTCCTATCTTTAAAGCACATCCTGTTTTTGTCCCCACTCACCTGAATAGAAGTCGCCCGCGTGAATTCCCAGACATGGCGATTTCGATTTCAAATGTTTGACTGATCCCGTACCTACTCAACGTGATGTGATATGAAGTGATGTGTCTATCCGTGTCGTGAATCAAACAGATGTAAAAAGCACGCGGAACATCACAGCAGGTACTCTTTCTTTCTTTCTCTCTCCCTCTCTCTTTTCTCCTCCTCTCCCTCTCCACTCCCCCTCATTGGTTATCGCGCCAAATGAGAAAATTTGGTTTACCATTGTGATGAAAATCCTGTCACTAGCATCTTATCATATTACATTCAGTTGAGGCCTGCTGTGAATCTACAGTACCGCTGTGAATCTACAGCACCGCTGTGCCGCTAAGCTTACATAGTCTACCAGGGAAGATGCTAAACTCTTAACATTTTGCCCTAGGCACCAAACTCGTGCTAGCTTTCAGCGACTACAAAGTTACTTTATAGAAAAAAGAAGAAGACATCTTGTTAGTTTCTTTATTTATTTGTAAGCTAGACAGGATTTTTTTTTCTTTTTCAAAGACATAAGCATAAGTATGGCATTTATTTCACTGCTCAATATGATTTGCCTCTTTTACATTTTGACATTCACTTTTCAAAAGACATTTGCTTTTCAGACGACAATTTGTCTCAGGTAACTGAATCTTTTTTTACTGCAGAGTGATATCTTGGGAATAATCTGGAGGGGGTTTGTTTATCTATAACAAAATGTTGGCGGATTAAGTACAAAGATGAAGGTCCTTCCTCATGAAGAGTAAAATATGTACCCATCTGTGGTAAACAACTCATAAACAATATTGACTAACAATTTACAGACATTGTAGAGGCATTAACAGTTTAAGATAATCCAAGAATGAGAAAATGAGGGAGAAAAAAGAGAAATATGAATGTGAAGTTCATTGGTATTTATTGTGACATTGTTTGTCCTTTTGTTTGAGGGCATGGAAGGATCAAGTGATGAGAAGAGATATTGGTCATGTGGTGTGTTGGTTTTGAAAACCACGGACCTCATTGCTGATATTCACTATCACTTTTAGTGGGCAGAAGTCAAACTTTGTTTCAGAATAAGAAGACAAATCAACAACATTACCAACCTGGACCAATAGCATATTTTTAGTCAGTCTATTCGACCATTAATACATTTTGATAGCAACTTCCTCCATCAATTCACAATTCCACATGGAGGATTATCGGAAGGAAAGGTTGGTAAAAGATTTGCTATGATTCTTAGTTCTGTAGACACAGTAGCACAATCCGGAACTTCCACAGAGACTCTTAAAGTTTCCTAGTTAGTTTTGTTTGAGTGAACTATGCAGCTACTGTTTTTTACTGCCTTGAGCTGCTGAATTTGGATATATACAGTAACTGCCATAAAATCTTCTAAGCTGTATCAGGTGGTAGGTAGACAACAGCCCACACGCATAGGTGGTGGTGTGAACAGAGAAACATTCCTTGATGTTTACAGTACATGCTAGCCTATGGCAAGTCAAATGAAGCATCACATACAGTACTCTGGTGTGCCAAACTGTCGGGCCACACAATTGAGTGAGTGAATCTGCGGTAAGGCAATTTTCATTTATTTCCATAAATTCCCATGCTTTGCAGAAGAATAACCAAGTTGCACAGATAGAACATCCATAATTCTTGTTACTCCCACTACCAAGAGGTATGTTGAGTTAAACTAGAATAAAAAAAAAAGTTCTCTACTTATTCCTTTTTGCCTGGAGGTTAGGTGTCAGGTTTTTTTTTTTGGTTGAATAAAAAACATTGGCTACTCAGAGCATTTCTTATAAATGGACACAATCTCTTAGCAGTATACTGTATATGTGTTGATTAAGAGGAAACACGTTTTGGATAATGAAACAGTGGTGTGAAAAGCTTTATAACCACATTTTAAAATTGTATACATTTTACTGAAGTTGAAGGTTGCATCAATGTAACTTTCAAGATTATATTTGTTAAATTTCATCCAGATATATTTAATCTGTTACAGCCTCTGACAAACAGAAAACTACACTAAACTTTATATATGGTGTGTGTACTGTGTGACATAAGAGTAATATAATACAAGGAAATAAAGCTGTTAAAAATATGAAAAAAAGATGTCCGTGTAGTAGTATTGTTTTTTCATGAAAGAGGTGAATGTAACGCCTAACACCATCTGCAGCATAAAGTGAGTTTATGTGTGCTGTCAATTCAGTGTGCAGTTACAATGTTGCTCCCTCATTATATTCTGGGTGTCAAAAGTACATTCATCACCTTTTACACACACCAGTCTGTGAAAATGACTGAGAACTCTAAATGACCCCCCCCCCCCCACACACACACACACACACATACACACACACATGCACCACCATCACCACCTTTGCTTGGCTGTCAAAATGCTGCAACCCTAACATCATGTGGAAATGTCTGACAATGAGGAGCATGATGTCAAAGTGGTGGATATCCACATGCTATCATCAAGGACATTCTTAAAAAAAAAAAAAAAATCAGTCAGAAACACTTTTCTCCTCTGTCCTCACCTTTGGAATATAAAAGAGAGAGAGAGAGAGAGAGAGAGAGAGAGAGAGAGAGAAAATGTCTGCTCATAGCCGATATCTACACCTTCCACACATTTCTCCCCCTCCCCGAAACCTCTCCAGTTGATAAATGTTTTTTTTCCCTTCTTCTTCTTTTTCTTCTTTCACTCCTTCGGTAAAGAAAAAAAAAATAAAAAACCCTGTCGGTTGCCAGCGCACATCAGTGTCGGGTGCTGCATCTGTGTCGCCGGTGTCACCTGTGAGGGCGTGTGAGAGCGATGAGTGAGACAAAGGGAATGTCACGGGTGACACACCGTCACCTTCAACAGGAAGCTAATAGAGAAAGAGTGTGTGTCAGCTCTCTCCTCATAGCGTGATGAATCTTCATCCCAGGGCTAAATAATCCCTTAACCCAAGCTGGTGCTCTCCACCGTATATACCTCACACACACACACACACACACACACACACACACACACTCACACACTCACTCACACACAAACAACTCACTGCTGTGGCAGGTGAATATGCACCCTCACCGATGTCTGAAGGCTAGCTTGACAGCTCTCAATAAAGTCTAACACAGTTTCTCACTATTTTCCCAAGCCCCCACAACTCACGCCACACTATCACCCCCCCCCCCCCCCCACACACACACACCCTTTCCTCCCAACTCTATTTTTAATCTCCATTGGAAAGACGGAGCTGGTATTGAGTTGGCAGACGCTAAAATCCAGCTGTCAGCAAAACAGGCCTGATATTAAGAGGAGCTCCACCCTAGCATGCTGGAGGTAGATCTGCACCTTGCCAGTAATTACCCCCTTTTCCCTTCTCACTTTGATCTCGCCGCCACCACCACCACCGCCCGCCCGACCGGCGGATGATGATGAGATGCAAAAACCATCAGAGAAAGAAGAAGAAGACCAGTGGCTGAGCGGCACCAAGGATAGTGAGTGAGTGATGAGTGATTTTGATTTCTTTCTTTTCTTTTTTTTCTTAGCCACTCTCTTTTCTTTCTTTATTTCCCTGTTTCACTCTTTCTTTCTTTTTCCCCTTTCTTTCTTTACCCCTTCTTGGTATTGATAAGATTTTTTTTTTTTTTTTTTTTTTTTACAAACCCTTCTCCACCAGCAACCTCTTACAGAAAAAGGGGAGAAAAAAAAGAAAAGCTAGCTAGAGAGAGAGAGAGAGAGAGAGAGAGAGAGAAAGTGAAAGAAAGAGAGAGTGAGGGAGAGAGAGAGAGAGAGTGAGTGTGAGGGAGAGACAAAGTCAAAGAATCGTTTCCTCAGACACATCTCATCAAATCCTCGTACCTGCATGTCTGAAGTAAAAATGTCTTCATTAGGTCTCAGGGTTCTAAAGAAAATACCAGGGCCTGCACAAAACCCAAGGTCTGCGCCTGACCTTTCTTAGGTTTTAATCATTGCAACTCTTGACAGCTTAATAAGTTGAAGGTGGCTGGATCGTAGCCTAACTTAATAAGACCCACGGCAGAGCCTTGGCCACCTATGATTGCTCCCATAAGTCTTCACACATCTGGTGCCATGTCCTTGGGTCCGGAAATATTTTCCATAACTTTCCTTATGCTCCGAGTTGCTGCTCCCGCCATCGCCGCCGCCGGCTGTGTGGCTGACGCCCCTGCAAGGCTCATTATTAGAGGAGTGATACACTGCATCATGTTGCCGCTCGGTCGCGGTCGTGCCCGTCCTCTCGCCGTTGTACACACGGCCTCATTACGCCGGGGCTCGGTCGACTGTTGTGCCGCCACTGCCGCCGTGGTGTTTAACTCATTAAATATTCCCATAATTTATAGGTGTACTTTGTAAATCATGCCATCACATTTAATTTATTCCCTCTGAAGTATATTGTTATACAGGATATATGCGCTCCATATTTTGTCCTTTATTACTCCTATAGATGAATTACTTTCCTTTTATGATGCACATAAGGTGTATAATTCCATATGCAGTAAAGTTTAGTTTTATAGAGCTGCAGTATAGCTTTTTCCCCATTCTGAGGCGCAGGTCTACGGTGCTGAAGATTAATCTGCGGGTATTAGAACATCATTTTACCCATGGTGTTAGGCTGAGCGGCTCATCCCTGCTCTCGACTGTTCCGTGGGTCCCGGAGTGGGATCCTCCACGACGTACTGTAGCTTAGCGTGTGGATATCCTCCGCTGCGTTTTACTGACTGCCAACATACTGTACATACAGTCTGTGAACCAACAGTTACCTTTTTTTTTATTTCCAAAAGCGCACAACTGTGACAATGTAAATTACTATAGGTTTTTTTTTTTTTTTTTTTTACAGTGGTGAATTGTACTACAACAATCAAACGTTAAAACCAAACGCTGTGGCGCAGCGTTGTAAAATTCCAAATGCTCGCTATAACACAGTGACTAACTGAACAGCTGTTGGTGTTTGCCTTCAGATTACAGGTTGATGGTGGTTAACAAAAGAAAATTTACCATCGCCTGCTGTGCTAAGAAATTGGATTCATTTTCTTTACCCCGTACTGTAGTTGCCTTTTGCAAATCTTTTTAATTATTGTAACTCATTAAGTAATAATCATCAAACACGTAAATAAGCAAATAGGCAATAATATGAAATCAGTTGTGTTGAGTAAAAGATAATTTGGTACAAATCATCTGTCTATGTAGAAATGAGTAAATCTTTCAACAATGGATGTCTTGCAAAATTCATTCTTGTGTGGTTTTCAAGATTCCAAGGTCAGTAAATTTGATCAAATTGGTCACCGTTTGTAAGTTTAACTTTACATTTTACCATTGAAGGACTCATTTAGTCATAAGCTTTAACAACTATTTAATTCTGTTTTATCCCCCAAAAAACCCTCTACTTCAGACATCACAATGAACTCCAGCTTTCCCCCTGCGGCAGTACACTAGTAGCTAGTGTACTAACCCTAGTGAAGAGTGGTTGTACATGGCAGCTGTGTACAGCTGGACCACCTCCTCCACTGTAACCACAAGCAAGAGGACTGTTTGGATCGATACTGCCCTTGTTTTGCCAGCACTTTTTGCCTGGGAAAATAATTGGATTGATTCTGACAGGCCAGTGGAGCCTTAGAGTTTACACCCTAAAACCCCCACCTCTCCATCCACTGCCCCCCCCCCCCCCACACTCACACACACACACACACACACACACACACACACACACACACACACACACACACACACATGCCCTGCCTATTTGGTGGCTACGAGAGTCTGATGAGAGAAAAAGAGGGAGTATCAGCCAATCACAAGGCTTGATTTTCTGTCATCCCAACTGGGAGGAAAAGCGAGGTTTGCGTTTTTGACAGACAATCCCATTCAAGGAAGTGAGAAGTGAGAGAAAGAAAAAAAGAAAAAAAAGAGACAGAGAGGATGGAGGAGCAGTAGGCCAGATGTTTAGGAGAGGAATGTTGGACAGCCATGAAGTGAGATAGCATGTCGTTTTAGCCCTCATTTCCTGACTGGCTGCTGGGTCTGATCCTTAGGCCTTAGGAGGGATCAAGACGGAGGACTGGACACGTCTCCTGACTACTCATCTCCGTCCATTCTCAAGCAGGGAATAAATATATATTAAAATAAATAAATGAATAAAAAGATCTTTCTCTGCCTCTTGGCACCGTATCCTAGCCTGCAGGAACTACATTTCCCATGAATCTGTTTGCAGGATCCTTAGGTCTAGCCTCATTAGTGAGTCTCATTGATGCGTCCAAAGGGTCTGAAAGATAACCATTAGCATTAGCATACATTTGCTTCACTGTGGGCAGATAGTTTCACCTACACCCAATCGTTACTTTTTGGTTGTGACGTACTACTGTATACTGTATGTGCTGGGTGAGTTGAGTTGAATGTTTTTTTCTGTTTGCTGATTGGCCCAAACAGCTGAAAGCCTGTATGAACCTACGCCTTTCCAGGCAGAACCCTGACTACTGGTGGAGCAAAACCAGAAACTGATCAAAAGCGCAACGTGGCCCTAGCCTGGCTAACCATACCCCACATTAGCTTTCAGTTCATTAGCCACATTAGCTAAGACTTCCATTAACCACATTAGCTTAGAGTTCAATCCCTGCTTGATACCGTACATTCCAGCACATGATCTCTTACACTTAATCTACAGAGGCATTTAAGGCATAAATATCCAGTCTACATTGGACATGCATGGACAAGAACTCTTGTGTTGTTATGTACGTAAGCAAGCAAGTAAAGTTGTTTATTATCTTAACCTTCACAGTGAAAATTAGTGGGCGCCGTGGCTCAGCGCTGTACCATAAAAAATCCCTACCTGAATAAAATAAAATAAAATAAAATAAAATAATAAATAAATAAATAAAAGTGAAAATTATTTTTTTGTAGAGCTCAAGACACGCTGTGGTCAGTAAAGTTTTAGTGAGGCTTTTGTGTTTTGAGTTATTTTCATTGTCTGAAATACATCAAAGTATATTGTGTCATAGAAAATTCATTTCATGTTTTATGCCATTTGGATGCTTAATAGTCATATTATTTTTTGTTCAGCACAGCTCTTGGCAAATGAAACAGATATGAAAGCTTATGTTCTCTTCGTTGTACACACGGCAAAATCCGTTCTTATCAAGTTTTGGTTTCTTTGCTCTCCTCTCTGCTCGTCCCTTAGACCACCTCACATCTTTAGACGCTAACCAGGCCCGCCTGCTAATTTCCACCACTCATGTCAAGGCTCTCCTCTCCTCTCCTCTCCTCTCCTCTTCTCTCTTCAGAACCCCATTACCTGCCGCCACCCCACCGTCATGCCCTCCCACGCCTTCATCAGGCCAGCTAACACTGAGTGCCCGAGCCCTGAGAGAGAGAGAGAGAGAGAGAGAGAGAGAGAGAGAGAGAGAGAGGTGTCGAAATCTGCTCTTCTCTGCAAAAGCTGATGCATAGGCATCAGAAAAAAGGAAAAAGAAAAGGGGGAGAAAAGAAAGAAAAAGAAAAACGTTTTCACCCGGGGTCTTTAGATCTCTTGTTAAGCAGGGCGGTGAATGTCTGCTTCTTTGCTCCTTTCTCTTGCTTTATATCAGCTGGAGATGTTTTAATGAAGGCCTGCGGTGAGAGATGTGTGTGTGTGTGTGTGTGTGTGTGTGTTTGTATGTGTGTGTTTTTGGGGACATTGGTTGGGTCCTTGCTTTGGTCGGGCACAGCCCTTAACGTAGTGGTGAGGCAGAGCAACCAGGGTGTGTTTGATTGTGTGTGTGTGCGTGTGTATGAGTGTGTGTGTGTGTGGAGTGGGGTCATGGGGGATTGGACGCAGGGGGGAATCTCTTCAGTGCTTCTATTTCTCTCCCCGGCTTCTCTCATTGTTCCCAAAGACCCTTCTTGGTCTTTAAGTCCTGCCCTTGAACTAGACAGAGCAAATTGAAATGCAAATAGTCTTTTACATTTCCATGTAAAGCAACTGTACCCCCATTCTGTCTGAGTGCCATTGTAGCCTACAGTCTGTGCTGCTACGAGAGACTGGTGCCTACCATAATAGCATGATGTCAGGGAGAGAGATGAATAGGTCGACAGAGCATGGAATATATTTTAAGTTAATTTGCTTGATTTATTTTTGGTGTGACTTAAAAATGCATATTTAATGACTGCAAAATACATTCGATTTTAATATGCCCCTGTAATTGAGAGGAATTAGAAGAACATAGCAGTAATGACTCCTAATGTCTTTAACACACAGTTAAATGGATTTCAGATCAAGTCTCTTAAAACAGTCCTAAAAAAATACTAGCAATTAAATAACAAACCACAAAAATGCTAAAATTAAAAAAAAAAAAAAAAATGCACTAGAGATGATGACAAAATTGATTCTAACTGTTTTCACCTTTTTACAGCAATCTCCAGTATTCTCTCCCCCACATTGAGTCCCCTTTTTGTCCTTCCTTTCTTCTTTCCTTCCATCCCTTTTTTTCTCTGGCCACAGATCAAATTAAAAATGTGAGCCGCGGGTTTAAAAGGCCAAGCTCAGGTCTGTGCCTCCAGGGTTGGCACATCAGCGCTGAGAGACACAGAGCCCCTTTGAACCATGGGAAATCTTTCATCGCTCACCACGCATTATGCAGCCGAATGAAAAGCCACATTAAACTTTTCACTCTCTCTCACCCCGACCCGCGTCACACACACACACACACACACACACACACACACACACACATGGACACCCCTACACACGTACACACAATCTATCCTGTGCTTTTTTTCCACATTACATGTAGTCTTGGGCCCTGGTCTCGCTGCGCTGACAAAAGTACACACACACACACACACACACACACATATGCACACACACACACATACACACACACGCCACACGCACACACTCACTCACACACACATAGTGCACTGACAAATGTACACATACATGGCCATCTGTCTTACTGGAGGCCTTAACAAGTTGAGATGTTTCCTTCAATTTGTGAACCCCCCTCACACACACACACACACACACACACACACACACACACACACACACACACACACACACACACACACACACAGTGCTTATTACTGATATGTGTAGCTCTACAGTATCGAGCTGATTAGCAGTTGCATTTACACTTAATTGAAGACAAAAATAGTGCATGTTTATTTTTATTTTAATAAGTATCTACATATATCCTACATATAGGATTAAGGGAGAACTGTAAATATTTTTTTCCATCAACTCAAGGTTTGTTTTTTTTTTTCATGTTTGGTCTTTAATTCCCCTATTTAGACTTAGCTCAAAAATTTTGACATGAAATATAAACCAAACCATTTCCAAAAGGTACAAACTCAAAGCTGCTCTAAAGCATAATACAGAATGTTCCAGCAAACCTCACAAGCTGAAAATCGAAATTAAAACGTCATCGTCCAATCATCACCCAGGAGTGCCAATACTTGACTTGACTTTAACTTCCGTGACGTCTGATGGCTGGTGATGCTCCGGCGTTGTTTACCGTTACTCCTCCACCCCCACCCACCTCCGTCTCGTTTACTCGTCTGGTCTCATCTCGGCCAGCGTTCGTCTGCCGCCGAATCCCTTTCCATCCACAGAGGGCTTAGCCGAACCAGTCCCCACTCAATCCCACCGCGTGCCAAAGCCGATTGGAGAGATCCTGGGCTATAGCTATATAGCCTATATACCTCCGCTCTGTCTCACTGCACTATCTCTCTCTAGTGTCTAGCCGCAACGCCACCTCCACCGTCGGCACCGTTAAACGGCGTTGCAGCTGCGCCTCCTCCACCACCACCCAGCCGGTTAGAGGGAGGCTGATTCACCACCAGCATGCCAGCCAGCTATCCAGGGCCAGCCCTGCCTTTCTCCCCGCCTCTGAGTGCCTAGCAGATGGGGAGGAATGGACTGGGAAGCCCAGGTGGCTCCAGGGCTTTGGGGATTGATTCATTTGGATTTGACCGTGGAACTGATGGGCTTACGTTATTATCATTTTTTTATTTTTTTTTTTGGTGGGAAGGGAGAGCTTGAGGAGTGTATATGTGAATGTGTGTGAGAGAGAGCTTGAGTGTGTGTGTGTGTGTGTGTGTGTGTGTGTGTGTGTGTGTGTGTGTGTGCAGCCATAAGAATGGTTGCTTATGGCTGGGACCATACACCATTACTGGAGCATGTATGACAAGGCTTTCTATCAGGATTATGCATGTGGGGTGCAGTCATCCTCTTGTCTGTCTGTTCTGCTTGGGGAAGGAGAGATAGAGAGAGAGAGAGAGAGAGAGAGAGAGAGAGAGAGAGAGAGAGAGAGAGAGAGAGAGCTTATGACACCAGACAGTCATCAGCTGCAGTCTGTGTCAATTTACTTACTTACCTACTTTTTTATTTATTTATTTATTTTATTTTTTTAAAAACTTATTTATTTATCTACTTCACCTGACAGAACCTATCCCTTGGCCTGTGGTTCCACACATCACCCTTAAAATTGAGTTGTGTTTAGGCATGCAGCCTATTTGCTTGTGTACATTGTTCTTGTTGTTTGTTTGTGGGCCTGCGTGTGTGTGTGTGTGTTTATGTGTGAGTGTGTGTGTATTTCATGGTCTAAGCTTGTTTGTATGAGAAGTGAAGTTCACCTGTCGAAACTTGACGTGTTCCTTCTCGCACTCCTCCGTCAACTTTCTTGACCCAAGCCCTTCTGTTTTCTGCGAAAACTTCCGTCCCAATTATGTGTCACAAACAAAACAACTTCCTCAGGGGGAGAGAGAGAGAGAGAGAGAGAGAGAGAGAGAGAGAGAGAGAGAGAGAGAGAGAGAGAGAGAGAGAGAGAGACTTGAGAATGAGGCTTGGTGAGAGTGAGCTGTCTGCAGGGTGAAGCACAGGGGGCCAGGAGAGCAGAGGGTGGTGTGTGTGTGTGTGTGTGTGTGTGTGTGTGTGTGTGTGTGTGTGGGAGTGAAGCACCCACCACCACCAGAGGCCTAGAAGAGGAGAGGGAGGTA
This sequence comes from Sardinella longiceps, assembly GCA_027497455.2. Classification (NCBI taxonomy): domain Eukaryota; kingdom Metazoa; phylum Chordata; class Actinopteri; order Clupeiformes; family Clupeidae; genus Sardinella; species Sardinella longiceps. The sequence continues at coordinate 2,592,074 of JAODXP020000028.1, forward strand.
TGGTGTGTGTGTGTGTGTGTGTGTGTGTGTGTGTGTGTGTGTGTGTGTGTGTGTGTGTGTGTGTGTGTGTGTGTGTGTGAGTGTGTGTGTGTGTGTGTGTGTGTGTGTGTGTGTGTGTGTGTGTGTGTGTGTGTGTGTGTGTGGTTGGGGGGCATGGCCCCCGCCGCGTCGGATGTCTGCGGAGGTCAGTCAGGCTCAACCAGCCTTGATCACACCATCAGCCAGCTTGTTATGAGACCTACACTGGCCATTATATTTGGAATCAATCTGAATTTCTCTCAGCCTTGCCAGGAGAAAATGTGGACTATAGGGTCAGCCAAAGGACAAAGGAGAGAGAGAGAGAGAGAGAGAGAGAGAGAGAGAGAGAGAGAGAGAGAGAGAGAGAGAGAGGAAGAGAGAGAGAAAAAGGGGGAAAGTTAGAGGGGGAGATTAGAAAGAAAATAAATGTAACGCGGACAAGAGCAGTATTAATAGGATTATCGGCTCACAGATTTCAATATATCATCTGTACAAGGAAGGGAGGGCGAAATGTTAGAAGACAAAAGAGGAGGGAGAAAAGGGGAGAGGGAGAGGGAGATGTTAATGGTTATTTATCAGGACTGTTGGAGAATGTGGAGCCATTTATGAACTGAGAGGAGCAGAGCCTCATGCCTTACAGTACAGAAGTACCAAGGAAGGATTGGGAAAGACGGTTATGTTCGCAAAACTTCACCAAGGCAACTTGTGCAACTTCAAGGCAACTTCACCAAGGCAACTAACCCCCCCCCCCCCCCCCCAAAAAAAAAAAACACTTTTTTTTTTTCTAAAAGTGTCTGAAATACTTAATACAGTTTAGTTTATGCTTGTCTTACAAACAGTATTAGCAAGAATTTCATCTCTCAGAAAATCCCTTGGAAGTAGTCGTGTTTTGCAAACTTAAATGTTTACATTTCTGTACCACACCAATTAAAGAAGGAAAGAAAGGTTTATAAAGATGCCATTTTAGAGAACTTCATGAAGGCAACTTGTGACCCACACTTCCTTAAAAAAAAGTACTCTTTTAATATCTGTATGGTTTATGCAGATGTATACAAACAGTATTAGGGAGAATATCATCTTTCACAAATCCCTTGAAATTAGTCGCATTTGCAGACTTAAATGTTTATATTTGAGTACGAGAACAAAATCCGACATTCCTCCGACATGATGTGCCGCACTGCATTAGCCAATGGCACAACAGGAAGTGTTTATGTGGGGGTTAGTCTGTGAGGAAAACATGGAGTAAACTAAACACCACCTAAAGGCAATCTCACTGAACTGCATCAGTGGCACTGGGTATACAGTAGAAACTAGTTAGTGTGTGTGTGTGTGTGTGTGTGTGTGTGTGTGTGTGTGTGTGTGTGTGTGTACAGATGCTTTGCCTGTGTCTCATCAGTGAAGCAATGAAGAATTGAATAGAAGAAGCATTAATCTGATTATGCAAAAGGTATAATAAGACCTTTATAAGAAACTTGAAAGTTTGTGTGTGTGTGTGTGTGTGTGTGTGTGTGTGTGTGTGTGTGTGTGTGTGTGTGTGTGTGTGTGTGTGGAGTGGATACTGTGTCTGTTTCTCATCATTGAAGCAATAGAGATTCTAATAGGAAAAGCATTAAACTGATTATGCAAAAGGCAAAAGGTATAATAAGAGGTTGTATTCACCTGAAAGCACACACACACACACACACACACACACACACACACACACACACACACACACACACACAGGTGTCTGTATCAATCCCAATGATAGGCTACTACCTGCCCACGCTTCTGAAACAGAACTCACACACAAACAGAGGCCAGGGCTAGCAGTCTGTAACACACCTCTCGTTAACAACTCTCTCTCTCTCTCTCTCTCTCTCTCTCTCTCTCTCTCTCTCTCTCTCTCTCTCTCTCTCTCTCTCTCTCTCTGGCTGTAGCCAACTGTTTCCCTTCCCATTCTAGTCAAGCTGCTATTTTTGCATTCACTGTGCATTCGGTTGTCATTTTCCACGTTTCTGTTGTTTTTCTGATATTTTCTCCTCTTTGTTCACAGCTACCCATAAATACAACTGTAAAAACCTCACGGATGGATACAACAGATTGTACAACACTGAGTGGGTGGACCGCTAAATATAATGTTGCTTCCCTGATTACCAGGAGAGAGAGAGAGAGAGAGAGAGAGAGAGAGAGAGAGAGAGAGAGAGAGAGAGAGAGAACCGTTATCTTAAGACATGATGTTATAGAGTGGGTGATGAAAGGTACTGTAGTCTCCAGTACTACCTCCTCCATAACAAGAGGAGAGACTCCTCATCCTCATAGTAGATTAGAATCATTTTAAATCATGTTCCCATTACATTTAATATGTTTTATGACAACATTAATGCCCTGTTACCCTCCTCCACTCCTTGCCTAAATAGAGAGGGGATATTACTGTTTCATGCAAAGCATTTCCTGCTTCATTAAACATACATATATTAGAATTTAAGTCAGCCTATGCATAGGAATATTACAGAATATCAGCACAACCACTAATTCCAACCCCCACCACAACATTCCTTTTTTTACGCAAAATTATTTCACTATTTGGGATGAGGTGTGATTCTGTTGATCAGAGAAAAGAAAAAAAGAAATCATCACAAAGTGTTTTTTTTTCTGCTTCATTAGAATGTGGTATGGTTCATTTCTATAATCTATACTCTTTTGTAAATAGTAAATACGTACGTGTATATGCAGCTAATACTGTGTGTGTAATACAATACAGAGATGTGGTCATTTTAATTCTATTAGTGTCCCCAGGTCCTTACACAGACACCTTCCAAAGCAATCAGAGGATAGAGGAGCCTGAAAGGAGATGAGAAGGATTAAGAAATGAACAGATAAATTGGTAATGCGCTGCGACTGGATCGCTAAGTAGCATCTTCTCAGGTCAGACACACACACACACACACACACACACACACACACACACACACACACACACACACACACACACACACACACACACACACACACACACACACATACGACCACCCCAACCAAGCACACACTCACACCTTCTCCATACGTGTGAGATACCTGATCGCTATGGGCCCCCTGTCTGTCTGTCTGTCTGTCTGTCTGTCTGTCTCTCTGTCTCATTCATTCTCCTCTCTGTCTACTTCGCTTC
>JAODXP020000028.1:2597739-2602739 GCA_027497455.2 Sardinella longiceps
CTTTGTGTGCATATGTGTGAAATGTGAGCTGAGGTTTCTCCGAAGAAAGAGAGAAAGATTTTTATCAGTATTATATATCGAGGGGCTGAGTGAATGCTATAAGGCGTCCCATAAGTTTAGTCATAGCCACTTACTTCATACATTATTAATCTGTAGAGCTGCTATTTTTCTAAAACATAAAATTAACACCTCTCTCTGTCTTTTTGCAGTCTTTGACATTTAGGAATTCTGCTTCTCAGATAACTAGCTCTTAAATGAACAAGTTACATAACGGCGAGAAGGCTGTGCCAACAGAAACATGACATCAGGTTATAATCTTATAGAAATGTTTACATTTACCCTGCACATGACACACACGGCCATAGCCATGTATATTTATATAAGTTGTAATATTAAGTCTTGTTGACTGTTAATATGGGTTTGTAAGGGGTCTTTGGCCTTTTTTGCCCTAGACAGCATGGTGAGGGTTCAGGGGTTTAGGGTTTAGGGTTAGTGTTAGGGTTAAGGTAGGACCGTAATGGCAGTGCTGCTTGAAAGTTGCTGTTTAGGACAAGTTGTTTCAGTTCAACGTATTATGTACTTGTACAATGTACTTGCACCTTTCACCTTTCAAACTGTTAAAGCTGGGAAATTAACCTCAGGGGTTGTTTTGTCCTCGAGGGTGCCTTCCAGGCAGCACTACCTACAAGGCCATACCTTACCCTAACCCTGTGGTTCTCAAACGTTTTCTATCATTCTCCACATTGAAAGTCATAGAACTTTCACGCCCCACCTGGAAGGCTCAATGTGCGCACAATATATGTTATCTTAGTGAGGAATACTTTGCAAGTACAGGATTTTTTGTCAATGTTTGAATTTTCATGTTACTAATTCAAAGCCAAATTTCTCTTGAACCCCTCATCACAGCAACTAGCAAATAACACTATTGGAACGCTCAATTCACTGTCATATGCGCTTATCTGACAAGTAGCTGTAAATTCGGGGGGCATGGTGCCATAGTTGGTCGATCGCAAAGAGATGTCTCGCGCCCCACCTGCCATGTGTCAGCGCCCCACAGTTTGAGAAACACTGCCCTAACCCTAACCCCTTTTACTCTTGTCCTAAATAGAATAGAATAGAATAGAATAGAATAGAATAGAATAGAATGGGGGAGTCCTGTAGTATCTTGAAGGAGCAGTGCTGCTTGGAAGGTGTGGATGAGGGCATTAAAAAGACCAAAGACCCAAAAGCAACCTATAAAAGTTGCCTGCTGTGCCTTTAAGTGAAGATGACTGACATGCTCTCTGGCTGCCTTTAAAAGCCCAATGCGCTTCTTTCCATTAGCGGAGCAGTCAGATTTGAAAGCAGGGCTATATTTTGGGTTATAACCCCTCTCTTGATTTTATTTTCTCTCTCTCTCTCTCTCTCTCTCTCTCTCTCTCTCTCTCTCTCTCTCTCTCTCTCTCTCTCTCCACACACACACACACACACACACACACACACACACACACACACACACACACACACACACACTCTCTACCAAGTCTGTGCCATCATTTCCCCTCTAAATATTCCACCGTGTGCTCAGTGCTTTTTCGGGTGTTCACCGGGGGCTTGCCCTGCTTACGGGAGTGCGGTTCTGGCAGGGGCTGTGGAGTGGGCCGTCCCGCTGAGTGATCCAGTCCGCCCCACCCCGGCCTGTACCGCACCACATCACATCACACCACACCACCCAGAGCCAGGCCTGACACACTTACCAGCCTGCTTGCCCGCCGGCAGCCATGCTCGTCTGCTCCAGCTCTCTCTCTCTCTCTCTCTCTCTCTCTCTCTCTCTCTCTCTCTCTCTCTCTCTCTCTATCCCTCCTATGTTTCTCTCTGCCTCCTTCTCTCTCGATTCAATTCATGTGACTTTACTGGAATAAATGTACTGCCAAAGCAGAAGCTCTGTCCTTCTCTTTCCTTTCCTCTTTCTCCCTCTTCCTCTCTCTCTCTCTCTCTCTCTCTCTCTCTCTCTCTCTCTCTCTCTCGCTCTCTTTCTTTCTCTTTCAACATACAGAGTATCAGTGCTACAGCAGAGTGACTGCCCTGCACCCCCTCATCCCCCAGCTCCACCCTCCTGACCACCTTGGAAACAACTAACTCTGTAATTCCGACCTGACCTGTACTGAGCTGAGATGGGTGGCAGTAACCCAGTCATGCTGGGTAAAGGGTTATTCACCGTCGCTGGGTGTTTCAGATCAAAAACGATCCACGGTTTCAGCCTGTTACGAAGCCTCAGCTGGTTTCGTTTTCTTTTTTTTCTTTCATTTTCTCTTTTTCTTTTCTTTTTTTCATTTTTTGAGGTAGCCTTTGTTTACATCTGTGTGTCCTCCTGAGAGGTGTGCCTGTCTTTACCTGTGATGTTCGCGTTCAGTCAAAAATCCTTCAAAATGCAGAAGTGTGCATAAGGAGCTTAACCCAAAGTAGGCAATTCAGGCTACTACTCGGATATGACAAATGAGAAATGTAGAACAGTCTGTCTTGGTATTAGAAAGGGAAAAGCAGCTTTCCAGGAGAGTTAATCAAAAGCAAAAAAAAAAAAAAGAAAAAGAAAAAGAAAAAAAAATGCATTACTTCAGCCAGCCTTTTTTTTTCTCTCCTCTCCTTTTTTTCCCCTCGTGCAGTGGCTGAGCTTAAGATACTCATTCAACTTCGTCCTCCTCGCTCGCTTGGCTCGGCAGAGGATGTTTATAAACGTCTGTGTGTCTGCTCACGGTCCTGTCTAAACTGTGTTTGTGTTTGGTTTGTGCTCTAAGCATCTGTCTCACACAATCTCTGCATGGGTGTTTTTTTTTTTTTTTTTGTGAATGTCCACGGAGAACACATTGGTTTGTGGTGTAGGCGGTAGTGGTTGGGGTGAGTGTGTGTGTCTGTGTGTGTGTGTTTGGTGGGGGGTGGGGGGGTGCAGGAGGGGGTTGTTGTTGTTAGCGGAATGCTGTTGTGTGTGTAAAATTACTTCAAAATGAGGGAAAAATCTCACTAAAAGCAGATTAGAGACCATTCTTTTGTAATGGTCGGCCATGTCATCAAGACACCTGCAAGCCAATTACCATGACAGTGTTTGAATGGGGACGAATTCACCATTCTTCATGGCATTCCTCTTACAAACATTGTTAAGGCTAATAATCCTTAAGAAAAATAAAATCTTAAAGGCAAACTGGAGAGGGAAAGAAAAGAAAAGAAAAGAAAAACTGGAATTAAAAACATTTCTGTCAACTCAAAAAAACATTTTCATTTGTTCTGTCTTCTTCCCCACATTGTGTACTAGTATAGTAGGGATTATTTGCTCAATGAATGCACAGTGGATGTGTGGACACTTGAGGGGCCAGTTGACTCTGTGTGCTTTATTTCCGTCTCCCAGTCCGGATCATGTGTCCCATTGCTCTTCCTGTTAGCCCAGAGCTGAGCTCCCCATTGGGGCAGACAGGGAGAGGAGGAGGCTGTGTTTAGGCTGCTGCTGGAGAGAGGGTGTGTGTGTGTGTGTGTGTGTGTGTGTGTTTGCATGCTTATGTGTGTGTGTGTGTGTGTGTGTGTGTGTGTGTGTGTGTGTGTGTGTGTGTGTGTGTGTGTGTATGTGTGAGTGTGAGTGCATGAGTGTGTATATGTGTGAGTGCATGAGTGTGTGTATGGTTGGGAGTGTGAGTGTATGTGTGGGTGTGAGTGCATGAGTTTGTGTATATTAGTGGGTGTGTATACGTGAGTGAGTGAGTGAGTGTGTGTGTGTACATGTGTGTGTGTGTGTGTGTGAGTGCATGTGTGTGTGTGAGAGTGTATATGTGTGTGTGTGTGTGTGTGTGTGCATGTGTGTGTGTGTGTGTGTGTGTGTGTGATGGTGGTGGGGGCTAGTTTGTGCTATAAGGCTTGGCCCCCACAGAGGTGGGCCGCTGCTGCCGGCAGGCACCCCTGACAGCCTGGGAAAGCGGAGAGGTGCCATCTGGCGTGGGAGGCCAAAAGGGAGAGCAGAGCGCCATGTGACCTCCGACCCACATTCCTCTTTTCAGCAAACATCGCCGTGCAGATTTATAGGCTATTAAAGAACAATGGCTGCCGCCGCCGACATCCACGCTGCAGTGGAAAAGAGTCATCCACACTACTACTACTACACACACACACACACACACACACACACACACTCTGCTCTCATCTTCCTCAGGTGATGGCAGTGTGTGTGTGTGTGTGTGTGTGTGTGTGTGTGTGTGTGTGTGTGTGTGTGTGTGTGTGTGAGAGAGAGAGAGAGAGAGAGAGAGAGAGAGAGCAGGGGGACAGGGAAAGAGTCGTATGAATATCTTAAGTCAGCGATGAAAGAAGAAACGGGAAGTCAGTGTGTGAATATTAATTATGTGTGTTTCCCAATGTAGCATAAACCGTTCTATGAAATCTTAATGTCTATGAATAATGAAAGTCAACTGCAATACTGTAAGACCACCTTGATATTTTTGGGCTAACCCCTGGATAGCATCCTGCTGTTTAATTTCTTTTTTTTTTATTTTTTTTTTGTAACATGTAAGAGAGCTAGGAGATAAAATAGAGACATACTGTAGTCCATGCTAAAGATTATTTCAGCTTGAGAGAAAGTGATAGAGGGAAAGATAGACAGAGAGAGAGAAAGAAAGAGAGTGGATAAAGGGAGAGAGAGAGGGAGAGAGAGAGAGAAAGAAAGAGAGTGGATAAAGGGAGAGAGAGAGAGAGAGAGAGAGAGAGAGAGGCGACCTCCAACGTCTTGGAATTCCCCTACTGAATCTCTCCTCTCCTCTTGGGTTTATGTTTGGGAACTGTCAGCTCAAACTCCTGTCAGCGAGGAGTTGACGTTATAGCCCATGCAGGCCTCACTCATCCTGCTTTGGGCAAGCTCAATAAAAACCCACCCCACTCTCCCTTGACAAACCCAGTGAGAAGGACCTGTTTGCTGTCACTGCCACTGGCTTCATCTCCCAGAAATAAAGGCTTCTTTAGCTGAATGAATTACGCTTCACCAGACCTCC
>JAODXP020000028.1:2607739-2610239 GCA_027497455.2 Sardinella longiceps
TGTCTTTGACCCACACACACACACACACACACACTCTCTCTCTCTCGATGCCATCACCACACATTCTCTCTCTGCTCTGAATAAACATCTCTCTCTCTCTCTCTCTCTCTCTCTCTCTCTCTCTCTGAGTCTGTTCTTTCTTGCAGAGGGCACCTCCAGTTTGTGTCCCTGGCAAACCCAACCACCTCATTTCCAGACCTCGGAACTTCCTGTGGGCTGGATGGCTGCCTGCATGTGGTCTCTGACTCTCTCTCTCTCTCTCTCTCTCTCTCTCTCTCTCTCTCTCTCTCTCTCTCTCTCTCTCTCTCTCATCCCGCTTCTCTCTTTCCTTTTTCTTCTGTGTCTGTCTATGCTTTTATGAATCCTCAACCCCCTCACCCCACACACACTTACAGACACAGACACAGACACAGACACACACACACACATACACACACACACACACACACACACACACACACACACACACACACACACACACACACACACACACACACATAGCCAAATCAAGAGCAGAGAGTCTTGGGCCCTGAAGGTAGCGGTCCAAGTGGAAAACAAATAAATAGGAACCCCATGTCATCCCTGGGAAGAGTCGTCCACACATCTGAGTCCAATCTTGTCCCCCGGCAGGGATGGTTCACTCCGCGTCTCCCCTCAAATGAACCGGAGCTACGCTAGGACAACCAGCTGGAGGACAGTAAACACTGTTTTCTTTTTTGGGGGGGTCCATGGGGGGAGAGAGGGAGGGAGGGAAGTTAAAAATGCAGGCAGGCTGGTTTGTTTTGGCCCGCCTTGCGCCTGCAATTTGTTCGATGTAAATACAAACATCGGGTCCCGGGAACGGCTAATCCTGGAAATGTGAGATTAAGGAATTGGATTGCTTGTGGCCCACCCCTTAATTACAAGGTTAGCACGGCGCTGATCGGCAGGTCATGTGACAGAGCTACTTAGCGGGAAAGGAGAGGGCTCTGTCGAGGGAGGAAAATGCGGACATCAAACATGTCACACAGACACACACAGACAGACACACACACACACACACACACACACAAACACACGCACACACATACACACACACACACACAGACACACACACACACACAGACAAACACACACACACATACGCACAACACACACACACACACACACACGCACACACACACACACACACACACACACACACACACACACACACACACACACACACACACACACACACACACACACACACACACACACACACATCAACCTGACTGTCAGGGGAGGAGGAGTACCACATCCCCAGCTGATGGTTTTCTGTAAATGAGAAGCCTCCCTTCAGTCACATGTTGAGGAATATTTAACTGCGTATCATTCGACAGTGAACATGTGTAACTAATCCAGAGCCTTAGATTATTTTGTCGACTTGACCCAAGGTCACCGAAGACAGCCTTTCATCTCAGCGCTGGATAGAGCTGTTTTCAGAGTTTTAATTCAGGCCCTGAAAGTGTGTTTCACACCCATCAAAAAGGCCCACAGTTTCAATAAGAGAATCAACAGCTGAAATTCCTCTCTCTCTCTCTCTCTCTCTCTCTCTCTAACTCTCTCTGTCTGTTCCTCTCTCTCTCTCTCTCTCTCTCTCTCGTTCTCTATCCTGTTAGAGTTCAGAAGCGTGTAGATCTTTAATTATGCATCATATTCTTTTTGCCCTGTTTCATAGCATCTCCAGTCTGGATTCGCTCAAGTCATCGACTTGAAAGTTTTGAAAACCTCCAGTGACAGGAATATTAATGTGCCAGCGCTGTCATATCGGTTTCAGCTCATGCATATTCAATGCCCCAGCCCCAGCTCTCCAAGATTTATGTCAGCGCCGTGCAGGAGGCTAGTTTTCCACTCTTTTAGATAATATCATGCTAAATTGATGTTATCGGGAGCGATTAAAAAAAAAAAAGATTTTAAATGAAGAAAAAATGGAGTGAGGCCCTCTTTGACGGGCAGCAAGGACACGTAAGGCGATGGTGACAGTGATGGTGGCGGCCGCGGGTGGACGCTTCCCGCCTAAGGCCTTGCCGTCGGGCGTTTACATCAGCGCACCTCGAGCGCTCCTTCAAGTGGCTCCCACACACAGACACACACCACACACATACACATACACACACACACACACACACACACACACACACACACACACACAGATACGCGCATATGTACACACACACATACACACACACACACACACGTACACACAGATACGCGCATATGTACACACACACATTTACTTCAGGGAAGTAAAATGCAGACATCAAATATGACACACACACACACACACACACACACACAACAAAAAATGATTATAAATGAAGAAAAAAAAGGACAGAGCCGTTCTCTGACGGACAGGCCAAAACGTGGAGCAAGGAAGCGAAAGACAACACACCTCCGGCACTCCTTGGAGTGGCTCCCGCGCCGAGGGGGTAAGTCCGGGAGAAATAAAAGCATATTTTGGAAGCAGATTAGAGGGTTG
>JAODXP020000028.1:2615239-2622739 GCA_027497455.2 Sardinella longiceps
TTGCTTAAAGGAATACACCAACTCTTAGGCTAATTGACAAATTTTCCATCTCCCCAAAAGCTAAACATTTGAGCTTTCCATTTCTTAGGTTCATCCAACTATCTGATGGTATTTTTTAACTTCTGTTTAGCATACAGTATGCCATTGAATCCATTGGAGTCAATTAGCATCTCGCTAGCTTCTTGCTTAAAAGTGTCCATAGAATTCAAGTATTTTTTCCTATTTAAAACTTGACTCTTCTGTAGTTACAGGGTGTACTTAAAATGACGGAAAATGAAATGTTGTGATCTTCTTGACTGATACTATGACTGGAACTATTCTCTTGTTTTGACTTTACCAAGGAACAATGACTATTTCAACTACGTCTTGAACAAGGTTGAACCACTCAGACATATTATATAATATTTACCTTGATTATCTAAATATCATTAATCATTATCTGTTAAATATTTATTATAAATGTACTGTCAAGTGTGTGTGTGTGTGTGTGTGTGTCTATGTTTCGATGTGTATGTGTGTGTGTGTGTGTGTGTGTGTGTGTACTGTATGTCTGTATGTTTATCATCGGGGTGTGTGTGTATGTCTATATTTCGATGTGTATGTGTGTGTGTTTATGTTTATAAGTACCATACTCAGTACCATGACGACTCTGTATACACTATTTGCAGTGGCAGCATCCACGGGATTAATTTAGCACTATGGCATCTCCCAGCCAGCCAGCCAGCACAGCCAGCCAGTCCTCCTTCACAACTCTCCCATCCCTGAGCCAGGGCCCTCACTCCCCGACCACATTCCTGTCTACATCGCCAGTTTGTCATCTCCCAAATATTCTCACGGAACCCAGAGAAGGGGAGTGAGAGAAGGACAGAGAGAGGAGAGAGAGAGAGAGAGAGAGAGAGAGAGGGTATCAGTATGTGGGGGAAAAGGCAGCAGACTGAAAGCAAGAAATTACATTGCATCCAGTGGGAGAGATTGACCTAAGTGGTTGACAAGAAGAAAAAATAAACAAGTTTCCCCGGACAGAAGAGAGTGAGTGAAAGAGAGGGGAGGACAGAAAAAAAAGAGGGAGAAAAAAGACGGGATGAAAAAAGAGGTGGTCTCTATCATCACTGCAGCTGTTTTCCCATGGAGAGACCAAAGTGTTTAACAGCATGTTCAACAGTGAGACAGCCTAACAGTGTGTGTGTGTGTGTGTGTGTGTGTGTGTGTGTGTGTGTATGAGAGGGGGGGGGGGGGTCTGCTATTGACAAACATGGCACATGCCTACGCTTCCTTAATGGCCTTAATTAAGTAGCATCCCCTTGGAGCAGTCAGTTAGCACAACAATTAGCATATGGACCAAAACAACTGTTTGTTTTACGGTACAAAGACAAGCAACTGTGATTGATCACTGGCTATGGACATCATGTTTGAAAAGAGCCCACTCATCACCAGTAGCGTACAGTGTTAGCAGCCTGTTAGCATCCATATGAGAGAAAACAGGCCTATAGGGGTCTGTTAGCGTAGGTAGCCTATGAAAAGCAGGCAGGTCTGTTAGCATTGGTAAAGAGAACATGTTACAGTAAAAACAGGCCTATGGGCAAGCCCTGACTCTTAGCATCTGTATTAGATAGCATGTTAAAAGCAGGCATATATGGTCTTTACGTCTTACAGTCTTATGTCTTATGTAGAAGTATAGTAGACCTATATCACAAAGTGAGTATTCTATCTCACATTTTTGCAAATATTTTGCCTTCTCATGGTAGAACACTATAATAATGTAATGTTTACCATGGTGTTACCATCACCATGCTTGACTTCAGGCAGGGGAGAGTTGTATGGGTGCTTACCAAGGTACCACTACACCAGACCTGGGCAAAGGACGGAAGGCCCTATCCGACCCGTTTGGGCCTTCCCAAAATATTTCTCATTTAGCCAAGGGCAATTCGATTATGGGCCTGCTTTGCCAAATTTGTTGTATTCATGGAATACAAATCCCTCTCTTTTAACCCTGCTTGGGTTAACATGTCCTCTGAAGAAAGTGGGGCTACTGGCTTGAGACTTATTTACCAATTTCCCAGCATCAACCCCCATCAACCGGCCCTTTAGTCAACATCTAAAATCCAATGTGGCCCTACGGCCAAAATAATTGCTGAACCCTTTGCTACACAGACTGGGTACCATCTAAGCAAGTTTATCTTGGTCTTATCACACCACAGGACATGTTTCCAGTAATCCATGCTCCTCAGAGCACCAAACCAAGATCAACTTGTTCGACTTAGGGATGGTGGCACAGGTGGTAAAGGTGCTGTTGCATACCAAAGTACTTATTGCATAAAGGTAGGCTGCAATAACACAAACAATGAAGGATATCTGCCTAATCTGTCTAAACATGCTATGATGTAAGCATTAATTTTTAGCCATGGGCTAATTATAATACCTCATTACACCCTATAGGTTACCTGCCTGATTCTACTTTCTAATTATGGAAACCGTACACACAGTCGATCTTTGTTATTTTTTTTACCTACTTTTTTTTTACCTACTACTCAGTAGGCCGTAATCTAATCTGCATGTGAGCCTTACCATAAACAGTCCTTTAAAGTCCAACCTTGACTTGACTAGGATTTATAGGAGGGGGTCTGTATTATAAGCTGGTCCTATAGGCTTGTGTTTGTCGTGTGTTTCACCTGTTGTCAGTGCACATCCTTGTCAGGGAGAATGACAGCATGCCTTCGGAATGCACAAAAAGGCATGAAAGCTCTGAGTGAACTGTTCTTGAACCCGCCAGAAGCGCTTCGTTTTTTCTTTCCCTTTCTCTCTCTCTCTCTCTCTCTCTCTCTCTCTCTCTCTCTCTCTCCTTCTCTTGTTCTTCTTTTTAAACCACCCTCCACCACCCCCACTCTCTCCCTTTCTTCAACCGTGATCAAAAGTTCAGAAACCTGTGTTTTGTATTCATGGTGAAGGGGAAACTTTGAAAACCCCTCGGATTAAAGGCGTGAGGAGTCATGACAGTCTGTAAGCTAAAGCAGAGGTGAAAGAAAAAGAAGGAGCTGAATCCTGTGGACAGCAGTCGAGATAAAAAAAAAATATATGAAGTAAAATAAAAAGATAAAAAAAAAACTAGAAAAGCGCTCAGAGAGTGCAGACCTCCGTCAAGACAGTGAGGTCACAGATGGCGTACTGGATCACCGATCGCCACCAAAATCGTATCAGTTCTTACTTGTCCCAATACACGCGTTGTCTGAAAATTTCATCCAAATCCGTGCTTTACTTTTCGAGTTATCTAGTACACAGACAGACAGATGGACACACACACACACACACACAAACCCACGCCGGTGAAAACATAACCTCCTTGGCAGAGGTAAAAACAGAATGGAACAAAAAAAAGAAGAGAAAATATATTAGTGAAGTCATTTCAGTGGTTGCCATCATCAAACTCCACCTGAGTAATTCCTCTGGACGAGACTCAACACCTCAACATCTGCCGTCTCAATCTTCTTAACGACTGTAATGACAATTATTGCAATGACGATAATAATAATACTTATCACAGTCATCAGTCCTCCGCCAACTGCTATTATCATTATTATCAAGCTTTCCTTGTGATAAAGCCACATATACTTTAGATTATGGCTAGTGCTGAGAGGTGATTGAGATAAATGACATGCTAGCTAACCACAGCACTCTTAGTGTATCGGTGCAGGGAAACAACTATTCCCATATGACACAATGAAAGGTTTTGTTTTTGTGTGTGTGTGGTTTTTTTTGTTTTTTTTTTTGCATTTTTCCGCCCCCAAGGCATAACATCTTGTCTGCCATGCCATGCCGGCATGACATCTGCAGACATGTGCATCTGTGCACGACACTTTTTAGCTCTCATATGCTCTGTGATAGCTCCAGGAAAGATCAACAGAATGGAGAAGGAAGTCACAATGACAGGGGGGTTCTAGAGCTTTCTACAAGGGTTCTAGAAATTTCAGTTCCATGGATGGGACTTTACTCTCCCCTACCTGTGTCCCTCTCCTGCCCTTGGCCTTCTTTTAATGCCCCCTAAGGCCTATTCCCACCTCCTCCCTCCCAACACGGAGACCCGGTGTTAGACTCATTATGACTAGTGAGGTGGCGCTCGCTCGCTCAATGCCCTCAGCTAGCTCTCTTGCCCTCCCATCCACCAGCGGTGGCGGCGGCGGCAGCCCTTTGAGTGTGTTTTAGCATTGGCCTCAACAGCCCTCGTCACAACACTCGGGCCGCAAGCACCTCTCCACTCAATGAGCTTCAGATCCCCAGCTGGGAGGGCCATTGATCGACCCCCGCCAGTCTCCTCCTTATACCCCCGCCCCCAAACCCACCCACCCACCAGGCCTCCACTGTGGCCCCAGCACCCCCACCCACCCCACCCACACCTCCCTCACTTCTTCCCCGCTGAGAGGGGAGTGGATGGGAGGAGTGAGTGGGGAGGCCCCCGACTATTAGGCCCCATTGGTGTGAGTGTGTGTATGAGTGTGTGTGTGTGTGTGTGTGTGAGAGAGAGAGTGGGTGGGGGGTTGATGAGTAGGGGTCCTAGCAGGTGTAAACACCCACTTACTTGTCTCCACTCCAATAAGCAGCCAAGGCCCCAAGGTAGTCATGGAGAGTACCTCGCAGGAATTGAGAAATTAAGGAGAGGAGGAGAAAGAAAAGGAGGAATAGAAAAAAAGAAAGAAAGAAAGAAGGGGCATGGTGAGGGAGAAAGAGAAGCCGAGAAGGCCACTGCCCAGGACAGGAGGGGGGACGGTCCAGGTGTTCATGGGAGTGTTTTTATTAGGGCGGCCGCCATGCTTGAGCGACAGAGATAACCTCTGCTATTCAGACAGGGCGGCTGTGCGAGATCACTGAGCCTTTTCTCCTCCACCCCTCCCCTTACTCCCCACCCACACCACCCACCCCATCCTAGCCCTTCCCATCCTTACCCCACCCTTTACCCCTCCCAATCTCTTCACGCTCAAGGAATCATTGTAATGAAACAACGGCCGGGGCTTTCAATCGAAGCACATGCCTGCCGACCGACCAGCCCGCCTGCCCTGGATGCCTGCCTGCCTGCCTGCCTGTGAGGCACCAACCAAAGGCACAGTGGTGGAGCCTTGGAGCCTTTCAACCTTGGGCAGAGCCTGGGGAACGTTTGCTCCAGCCTGCATTCCTCTGGACAACACCCTTGTTCTAAAACGGGTAAAACACACACACACACACACACACACACACACACACACACACACACACACACACACACACACAGACACACACACACACACACACACAAATGCATGTACATGCACACACACACCCACACACACACACATTCACACATACACATACACATAGACACACACACACACACACACACACACACACACACACACACACTCACTCACTTGTCCCCCCACTCGTCCATTAGTCAAGAGGGAGTGGGCAGTCGTGGTATGAGAAGGGGGTCAAAAACAAAAATGTAAATAGTCATTTGGTGAGTGTTTTGATGCTAACCTTGGCTTTTAGTAAAAAGAAATCAAAAGGATGGGAGGGAGTGCTCAGCATCTTGAACATGTCATTCCAAACAGAATTATGAAGAAGAAGCGCTGCAGGAACAAGATGCTTAACACCTGCATCGTCTACTCTTTTTTCTTTCTTTTTTTTTCTTTTTTGCAAGTTAGTTCAACTCGTCTTTTAAAGAGGAAGGGATGATTCGTCTGACACTCCCTCTCTTTTGCTCTCCTTCGATCACTCTCTCTCTCTCTCTCTCTTTCTCTCTCCTTCTCTTTTTTTCTTCCAACTCTCCCTGCCTCATGAAATGTTATTTACTAGAGAGATATCATCCTTGCACTAATCCTCTTAGTGGTGGATTTCAGTTGTCCTTACAGCACCACACACCTGCTAAACTTGCCCCCCCCCCCCCCAACCCACACACACACACACACACACACACACACACACGCCCCCATCCCAAAAGCTGTGTACACAGTCAGAGACAAGCCCGCACACTCCTTCTACTTTCCTCTATTTTGTGGGCTGCATCTCATTAACATGTGTGTGCGATGAGCTCTCGCTTATTAAGACAGGATCATGGGTGTGTGTGTGTGTGTGTGGCGTGTGTGAGTGAATGAGTGTGTGTGTGTGTGTGTGAATGAGTGTGTGTGTGTGTGTGTGAGTGTGTGTCGAGGGGGAGAAGCATTAGAGACAGAGTGTGACGCTGCTGGAGTCCTACTCCCTCCAGGCAGCGAGATGTGAAGGACCCCAGACTGAGATCACCGCACCCTCCTTCCTCACCCGTTTTGTCTTCCCACCCATCTGCATGCGGGGCAGACAGTCCCGGGAAGTGCTGTAGAAAGCTTGTGGAGAGAGAGAGAGAGAGAGAGAGAGAGAGAGAGAGAGAGAGAGCAGAAGTTTTTTTTTTACGGTTTGGGGAACGTCTCGGGACGGCGTCAGCAGTGACAGCGGCAAAATCAATTTTCCCGCAAAGTGCAAAATGGAGGGAGTTGGCTCGGCGTCGTATATCAGTAGCCTCTCGGAATCTTTTTACAGTAGAGTAGGATGGGTACGAGCTGGAGAATAAACACGTAACAAGACGTTTGGACAAATTGCAGTGGGTGTTTGGAGAGAGAGGTTTACTGGAAGAGGGTGAAAGGCACAGTTTGCCTGGACTGGAGAGGGCAAAGTCTGACACCGACTCATTTTCTTAAGTGATTGCCTTTCCCAGAATGCCACGCCAGGCCCATCTCTCTGCAACCACCCCCCCAACACACACACACACACACACACACACTGCCCCCCTACCCTCCTTCCCCTACTGGCGCGACCGCTGTGGATAGTTAATGTTGAATCTAACCCCCACGAACACTGCTCCAGACAGTCTGATCCCCTGACACCCTCACACACACACACACACACACACACACACACACACACACACACACACACACACACTTACAAAGAGAGAGAGAAATTATCATGACTAACACCACAACCTCCTCCACCACAACTCCCTCGCATCCACAGTAGAGATGTGTGTGTGGGTGCGTGGGGGGAGGGGGTATGTGAGGGAAGTGTGAGTGAGTGTGTGTGTGTGTGTGTGTGTGTGTGTGTGTGTGTGTGTGTGTGTGTGTGTGTGTGTGGAGGGAGGTGAGCAATATGGAATTTGAAATATTAGCTGGTGGTGTGATTGAACACGGCTCCCTTATCACTGGCTTGCCAGGTAGCTGAGCTATAACGATGACTTATTGTCCCTGCGAGTAACATTGAGTATATAACAAGATTCCCAGACGTGACAAACACCACCCTGGAGGAGACTCACTCCACCTGCCCCCGTGCCGGGGTTGGCCCAACAAATGGGCCCAAGTGCCCTTCCAGCACACACACACACACTCATACACACACGCACACACACACACACACACACACACACACACACACACACACACACACACACACACACACACACACACACTAACGCTGCGGGGACATGGCTGTCCAACCTCAACCCAAAGG
>JAODXP020000028.1:2627739-2637739 GCA_027497455.2 Sardinella longiceps
TCCCATGCATTTGATACGCGCCTATTAACCGTGCACTCTTGAGTCCAGTCCATAACCTCCTCTTGCGGATTACATTTACTACGGACAGACACATTAGAGGACGCTCCATACCGTCTGTACACGGTCCCCATCTCGCTGTCTCGTGGTCCCACGATGCAATTCTTCATAAAGCGTCCCTGTAAATTGCATCGCTGACTAATGTTATTGTAAGGAGAAGGAGGAAGGAAGACTCTCTCTCTCTCTCTCTGTCTCTCTCCTTCTTTCCTCTGCTCTTTCCGATCTTTTTTCTCTCCTTCTCTCTCTGCCTGTCTGTCTCTGTCTGTGACTGCTGTGTGTGTGTGTGTGTGTGTGTGTGTGTGTGTGTGTGTGTGTACCTTTTATGTGAAAACAGACTGGATAGTGTGTAGACAGTTTGGACTTTTTAAAAATAAAACTACAGGCCTTTGTACAACTTATCAGAGCTTCTCATTATTCAGAACATTGTTCACAACTTTTGGACTTTTCAAAATATATGAAGATTACAGGTCCTATAGTACTCAACTCATCAAGGCCCTAGTATGACTTATCAGAAACTCTGTCATTCTATGGCACAGATGAGCTATGGCAATATCACCTGTCACCATCACATGAGATCACTGATTGGTTGATTGATACTTGACCTTTGACCTGTGACCTTAATCTTCAACCTGTAGCTGTAGCCTATGACTTAATATAGAATTACTGCTGTGTACTAGATAGCTGTTACTGTAAGGACATGATGAAATGTGTCAGTTAGATGCTCAAATGCTAGAGGTCTCAACCCTGGTGCCCCTGTGTTCTCCAAGCTGTAAGTACACCTGATTGGAATCAAGGTAATTAAGACGTTTTCTGATTGACAAGATCAACACTCTGGTGATCAGAGTTGATTGCACTAATTAGGGTGTTTGCCCCAAACATGTTCAATCAAACACCAGCTCTAAAACCAGAGATAAACACTACACTTCCCACAGGAAAAATGCAGGAATTGTTAAGTGTTATAACAATAAGCTAGTGCCAGCAAATGCCACATTGTAGAAGTAATAGTAGTACACGGAGTAGTAGTACTGTACTATTTGAAGTAATACCATCACAAAAACTGCATTCGTATCAAGGAATCAAGGAATCAAGGAAGTTTATTTGTCACAAGATTAGGTGTAAAAAATTAAATAAATGCAGTGAAATAATGTCTCGTGTCAGACTATTTGTGCAAAGTACCGAACACAGCAGTATATTTGCCAACTTGTTTTGCTAACACCCAATTCAATCCCACAGCTAGCCCATCCCATATTCTGATACCAGTGAATTAGTTTTACCGTTCTCTAATACCTTAGCATAGATACAGTATGTGCAGCAGGCCTATGAGCTAAATATGTCACAAGTCAAAAGCCTGCAGCAGTGTGGTGGGTGGGTGTGTGTGTGGGTGAAGGGGGTTTGAGTGAGGGGGTGGTGGTAAATGTGATCCTGTCATTGTGTCCTCTGGCCTATACCCCGTTAGGGGCACCAGCTCTGTCTTCACAGAGGCAATATAGGCCTACTCCATTGTGCATTTGCAAAGTACCAACCCGGGGAAGCTCCCATTGTTCATCCTAACCAGTATCGTTCCATTACACTGATATACCATCACTCTGGAACGCTCCCGGGGGCTCTCCCGCTCTCTCTCTCTTTCTCTCTCTGTTTCCATCACTCTCTCTCTCTCTCGCTCTCTCCATCACGCTTCCTGTTTTCATCCTCCTCTTCTCTTCTTCCTTGAGAAGGAACAAAGCCGTGACTTTAGCCCTGTCTTGATCCCTGCACATTTTTAAGAAGATAGTTCAGCCAGGATTAATATTCGGTGGCACTTTGATGTCAAAGAGCTATACTGTATGTCACACTCACACACACACACACACACACACACACACACACACACACACACACACACACACTGACACATACACACTCTGACAAAGGCGAAAAGATGGGGGCAGGAAAAGAGACAGAACGCAAATGGAGCGGCTGAAAGGAACGGTAAAGAATGGGAAGAAAGGAAAAAAAAGGAGAAGGTGGCGGGATTGTGATGGATTCCCGCTCAGAGGTGGCGGGGGGCCCAGATGTATAATCTCACACACACGCTGCAAAAAAGAGAAAGAAAGAGAGAGAGAGAAAGAGAGAGAGAGAGAGAGAGAGAGAGAGAGAGAGAGAGATGGCATATGCCGCCCCCGCTCTCTAACCCTGGCTTGGCACCCGGGTGCCAAACGCAGGCGACGGATGGATGCCCTCGTGAAACTGGCACTCACTGGCATCAGCCGCTCAACCACGGTAAGCGATGGAGTGGAGCGAGTGCCACGTGCGACAATTCTGTTGCTACACTGGTTGCCAGGCGAGGAGGAAGGAAGGGAGAGGGTCACCGGCAGGGCGCCCAGGGCAGTGGGAACGCAAGAGTGTTAACGCTGGTCCGTGATTGGTTATCAATCAGGCAAGTTTTCATTAAAACAATCAATCAAACACCGCCATCCGCTTCTGTCTGCACAGAAGCTACAGGGAGTCGGGGTGGTGGCGGTATGTGTGTGTGTGTGTGTGTGTGTGTGTGTGTGTGTATGTGTGTGTGTGTGTATGTGTGTGCGGTGGGGTCACTGGATGGTGAGAAGTTGGATAGAGAGCATAGTGGAGGATAGGATGATGAGTGAGGGAGAGAGAGAGAAAGAGAGAGGGATAAACATGCAGAAAGAAATAGAGAGGCCTGATGGACAGAGAGAAAAAAGATGGACAGACAGACATAGACAACGAAAGAGACAGATAGAGAAAGACAGAGCGACAGATAAACAGACAGAGAACAACAGAGGAAGAGAGAGATATGGAGAGAGAGATAGAAGGAGAGAGAAAGGGAGAGGGAAAGATACAGTAAGAGACACAGGGACAGAGAGAGAGAGAGAATGAAGAAGAAGAAGAAGAAGAAGAAGAAGAAGAAGAAGAGGCAGGAATGCCATAGGTGAGAGTATATGGTGGGCAGGACTGAAGTACCCTTAATCTGGCAGTGCTGCTGCTACTGCTGCTGACGATGATGATGATGATGATGATGGTGATGATGATGATGGGGGCAAAGGAAGCCATAATGGCATTAGAGCGGAGTATGGATCAGCGTATCTGACACTCACACATTTCTGCCCTCGAGGACCTGCTCCAGCTAATTGGGCTCTGGCAGCCAGGAGAGGAGTACACATGAGTGTGTGTGTGTCTGTGTGTGTGTATCTGTGGAGGAATGAGGGGGTTACCATGTGTTTGTGTGTGGTGTTTGTGTGTGTGTGTGTGTGTGTGTGTGTGTGTGTGTGTGTGTGTGTGTGTGTCTGTATAGGAATAAGGGGGCTGCTATCTGTATGTGTGTGTGTGTGTGTGTGTGTGTGTGTGTGTGTGTGTGTGTGTGTGTGTGTGTGTGTGTGTGTGTGTGTGTGTGTGTGTGAGTCTTTGTGTGTACAATGTTTGTGTGTGTGTGTGTGTATGTATGTGTGTGTGTAGAGAGAGAGAGAGAGAGAGAGAGAGAGAGAGAGAGAGAGAGAGAGAGTGAGAGAGAGTGGGTGTGTGTTTCTGTGTGTATGTATGTCAGCAAGAGAGAGTGAGAGGGTAAGAGAGAGAGAAAGAGTAAGGCAGAGAGAGAGAGAGGAGGGGGGGGGGGCAGATATTCCTGCATTTTGTGTAGTCATGTTTGGAACGACAAAGAGCATATTATTTCACATGATCTATATTTTAGTATAGTACATGTGTTCCACTTACATGCTTGTGTGTGGGTCAGAGCATCCCACATTTATGTATGTTAGAAAAGTGTTAGAAAGTGTGATACACACCACTGATTGCATTTGTGTGTGTGTGTGTGTGTGTCTCTGGTGTTTTCAATATGTATGTGTGTAGAGGGGTGTGTGTCTGTGTTTGTGTGTGCAGTATTTTTGAAGATGTTGGGGGATGTGTATGTGTGTAGAGGTGTGAGTATGTGTGGTGTGTGTGTGTGTGTGTGTGTGTGTGTGTGTGTGTGTGTGTGGTGTTTTTGAACTAGTTGGGGGGTATGTGTATGTGTGTGTATGTGCTGCATCCTACGTGCACACAACTACTGATCCTGCTGCAGGATTGTGATGTTTTTGAAGCAGTTGGGAGAGGGGGGGTGGTTATGTGTGTGTGTGTGTGTGTGTGTGTGTGTGTGTGTGTGTGTGTGTGTGTGTGTGTGTCTGTGTGTGTGTGTGTGTGTGTGTATGTGTGTGAAGGGGTGGGTTTGTGTGTCTATAGGTGTAGGTGTGGTCGTGTGTGTGCATGTCTGCACAGGTGTGTTTGTGTGTGTGTGTGTGTGTGTGAGTGACGTTGATCTGTTTAGTGTCCATCTTCTGTCAGCTTTCAGTGGTCATTAAAAGTGTGGGTGTTATCTTCCGCTGCAGCCTAGATTCACTGACGAGGCAGCTCGCTAAGACACACAAACACACACACACACACACACACACACACACACACACACATGCGCTCGCTTGCAGGTAATGGGGCCGTTATCAGCCTAGCTGATTGCCTCTGCACTCTCAATCTGCTTGACGTTTGCATCTCAATCAGTCTTTAAATAATCTGCTCTTTCGCTCGCTCGCTCTCCTCCACCAGGAGGCCGACCTGCAGGGAGGGAGAGAGAGAATGACAGAGAGAAAAAGAGAGAGAGAGAGAGAAAGAGGGGGAGGGAGGGAGGGAGGGAGGTAGAGAAGGAGGAAGAGAGGAATATCATAATACAGAGCTTCTGTGGCAGCCAAACACAACAAAACAAAACAAACAAACACACACACAAGCAAACAAGGCGAAAAACGTGCTGCTCTCTGCTCTAACTCTGTGTGCCTGCCGCTGTGTGATGTCTTGACAAAGAAAACTTCTTTTTTTTTTCAAGCCAAAAATGGCTCCTGTAGTTTATAGTTTGCAGATCGACCCCCCAATCAGCAAGAAAAGCTGATAAATGGGGATATCTGTACAGCTGGGCATGTACTGGGTGATGTACTTTTTGAGTTCAGTTGATGAGGTTTGCCAAACAATTTGATGTGGATGTTTTTTTGAAGACATCTTAATGTTTGTTTATTTTTTTTAAGTAAATAAAGATATTAAATAAGTATGGCTGTTTGAAGATGGAAGGATCACACATCTTACCTTCTCTCTGTCGAGCCGAGCCAAGGAGAGGAGTGGAAGAAGCTATAGGGAGAATGAGTGGAGGAAGAAGAAAAAGAAGAAGAAGAAGAAGAAGAAGGAAAAAAATAAAGTGTAATTTGCATGTTCCAAAATAAAGAGTGTCAGTGCTGTGTTGTGCCAGATGTCTATCACAATTTAGAGATGGTGTCAGTTTGAACTTGGCAGGGAAGAGGGGAGGGGAGGGGTAGAGAGAGAGAGAAAGAGAGAGAGAGAGAGAGAGAGAGTCAGAGAAGAGAGAGAGAAAAAAACAAGCAGTCGTTGCTGCCAAGCGCATGCCAGAAATGTAAAAAATCAAACCTCCCACTCAACCCCCCCTCCTCACCAACTCCACCCCCCCCCAGCCCCCTCCTGAAACAGGAATAGACTGTCAGCTTTATTTATCTGCGGTTGGTTTTGTGGGGAACGGAGAGGGAGGGTGACAACGGCTTGCGCCACACGCTCCTAACTGTGTGTTGACTTGGCGGTTGGGGGCAGGTGTCAGCCCAATGAATAATTAATACAGGGTACATGGGAGAGTTTGTGTGTGTGTGTGTGTGTGTGTGTGGGGGGGGGGGGTTGTCTTCTTTTTCTTCCTTTC
Source organism: Sardinella longiceps (assembly GCA_027497455.2). NCBI lineage: Eukaryota > Metazoa > Chordata > Actinopteri > Clupeiformes > Clupeidae > Sardinella > Sardinella longiceps. The sequence goes on from JAODXP020000028.1 coordinate 2,633,510, forward strand.
TTTCTTTCTTTCTTTCTTTCTTCTTTCTTTCTTACTCTGGTTGTGTGCACAAGCGTTACACCTGGCAAAGGAAGAAATTCCGTTCCTTTTATCTGTTCTAAAATTATTCTTTCTTATTCTTTATCCTATATGTGTGAAGGAAAAAAACAAAACAAAACAGAAAATATATATAAATAAAATTAAATAATAATAAAAAAAAAACCCCAAAACAAAAACAATCACAGGGGCCCTGTTCTGAGGCAGGCATGAGAAGCACATTGGCAGAGAGAGAGAGAGAGAGAGAGAGAGAGAGAGAGAGAGAGAGAGAGAGAGAGAGAGAGAGAGAGAGAGAGGGGGAAAGAGAGTGAACTCAAGGCTTTAAAGTGTGGTTCCCTGTGGCCTGGCGGCCTGATGGCTGCACAGGGGTGTTGAATGTGCGGAGATGAGAATATGAGTGGCCCCATTTGTGAACGCCAAAGACAGGAAGCCTCCCTCCTCTATGCCAGCATGGGCAAGTCTCCTTCTATTATCTACATATTCCATCATCTCTGCTCCTCCCAAGGCAGCACCTTGCCTCTCTCTCTCTCTCCCTCTCTGTATCTCTCTCTCTCTCTCTCTCTCTCTCTCTCTCTCTCTCTCTCTCTCGTACTTAGTTTCCCTTGCTTTCACTTTCTCTTTATCACTTTTCTCTCTCTCTGTTTCTCTCTCTCTCTCTCTTATACAGTTTCCCTTGCTTTCACTTTCTCTTGATCACTTTTTCTCTCTCTCTCTTTCTTTTACTTTCTCTCTCCCCATTTCACTTTCTCTTTTGTACTCAGTTTCTCTTGCTTTCACTTTCTTTTTCTCACTTTCTCTTTCTCTCTGTCTCTCTCCCTCGCTCGCTTTCTTTCTCACAGTACACAGTGCTATTTTATCTCTTCTCACTCTTTCACTTTCAGTCTGTCTGTCACTTCCACTATCTCCTCCCTCCTTTTTCTCTCTCTCCCTCTATTTCTCTTTCTCTCTCACTTTCTCTTTCACTCCCACTCTTTATCTTTTCCCTTCCTCTCTCTTTCCTTTTTCATCACCCTCTCTCTGTCTCTCTCTTCTTTCGCCTGCTCTCTCGCCTGCCTGCTGAACAGGATGTGATTTCTGGTCATTATGGATGTCCTGCATGAGGAAGGTGCTCGCGGTGTCAACACTGTCACCCGAGGCAGCCTTTGTCTGTGTGTGTGTGTGTGTGTGTGTGTGTGTGTGTGTGTGTGTGTGTGTGTGTGTGTGTGTGTGTGTGTGTGTGCGTGTACGTGTGTGTGTGAGTGTCTGTGTGTGTATACGTGTGTGTGTGTATGTGTGTGTGTGTGTGTGTGTGTGTGTGTGTGTGTGACTGCTCCCTCACTGGTGCAGGAAAGGTCATCGGCGGGTGGTGCAAACTCATTGTCAGCTCATTGCTCCTCAGCCCAATGGATCATGTTTAACATACTGAGCCTGACCTGAGGAAGACAAATAACAAATGAAAAGACTTTTCCTACACACACACACACACACACACACACACACACACACATACACACACACACACACACACACACACACACACACTCTCTCTCTCTCTCTCTCTCTCTCTCTCTCTCTCTCTCTCAACATAGTTGCATATGGCTGATACAATTCACGTAGCATACAGTACGTGAATCTCTCATCATGGCCGCCTTCTTTGTGTTTGCCTCTCCCATTTTCAAGAGCTGTTATGTTCAATGTTATCTGTCCCTACAATATAAAGCCATCAAAGATGGTCTCAGTGGGGTACTATAGGTCTCAAGCCTTTGGTCTCACTAGAGAAAGCACATATGTGGTCAATGGGAATGAAATCTCCCATTACATTGAATAGCTCCTATATCAGTACCTTCTCACATTGTCATACAGTATGAATGTCCATTTCTCATAAATTGATAGTTTAGACTATGAAAAATGTTGAGAAAATAAAAATAATATTCAATATCAAATCAAATTGTCAATCAATTTAGTGTAGTGTGTAACTGCACTGTGGTTCAATACCTATAGTTTGTTCTTCTAATCATTTTACAGTGATGTGAATAACAGGATATACACATCAATTTCCAAAGCAGCATTAGATTCAAAATTTCATGGAAAAAATTGACAGCTTTCGGAGGCCTGAACAGCTAACAAAGTAAAAAAAAAAAAAAAAAAAAAAACGTTTGGGCACTGTGACCCTTTTGTTGTATAAAGGCCTAAGGCTTTACAATGTACGAAATAATACAGATTTCACTTTCCTTGAACAATCTGCTGCCGCATGAATGATCAGTGGCTGACATGTGGCTAATTTCCATGAACTGGCCTGCTGATTCCTCATTCTTGCCTGGCTTTGAAGGCAGCAGTCTGGAAAGGGCCACTGAGGGGATGACTGTTGCGGCTTTGTCAGCTTGTGAGAGCAGGCTTTCAAGAGAGAGAATGTAACAGCACTGTAATAATTCACATGCACACACACACACACACACACACACACACACACACACACACACACACACACACACACATACACGCACATGTACAAACGCACACACAAACACACACACACATACACACACACGCACGCACATGTACAAACGCACACTACACACATACACACACAGACAGACACACACACACACACACACACACACACACACACACACACACACACACACACACACACACACACACACACACACACACACATACACACACACACAATCCACACAGTCGCTGCTGATGCCAAATTCCTGACAAACTGTCTGATAATCTCAACCATAACAAAATCATTAGCCATCCGCCTGCTTGCCTTGGGTTTGATGGAGAAGGTCCAAGAGCACCTAGTTCCATCACAGTAAGGCAAATATGAAAGCTAAAATAATTTCTATAATAAATATATCAGGTATTTTATCACATTAATTAACCAAGCTAATATCTAATATGTTGAATGATTTCTTGTATTATTTGTATTATATTGTTGAATAGTAGAGATTACATTAAAATTACATGTGGCAAATTGATGTTTCATTTGACTTAATAAAGTGGACTTATTAAATAGTTAGATTAAGTTTCTGGATAAATAAAGTGTTATATTGTTTTAATTAATTACTAATAGATTATACAATGATTATTACATGAAACATTAACTTCATCATAATGTAAACAACAGTCTCTCGCATTTGAGCACCACAGTAGAGCCTTGAATTACTGAACTGAATGCAATAGGATTCAATCTCTATCTTTCGAAGTCCTGGAGTCTCTTGATACTCTCACATGAAGAAGGGCTCTGTGTGTGTGTGTGTGTGTGTGTGTGTGTGTGTGTGTGTGTGTGTGTGTGTGTGTGTGTGTGTGATGTCCTCAGTAGATAGGACAGGGCCATTGATGGGTAAAGTGGCTTGTCAATACCCTCTTATGGCAGTGGCGCTAACACCTGCGGAGTCGTGTCAATACCAATGAGACGGTGCCAATAGCCCTTACCAGAGCGAGGCCCACCCTCCAGTAGGTGATTGAGTTTGCCACAGCTGTCCGCTGGCTTTGATTTCTGAGCAACACGTAAGCTGGAGTGGCACTCATGTTGACACACGAGAGTCCCCTGTTGATGGTGCAGTTTGTGAACGTGGCAAAATACATACACAAGACACCACAGCGCAGACAGCTGTAGGGAAGTCAAGTGTGAAGCGACCAAAGAACGAAGTAGAATCATGGATAATACTTTATTTGACAGGGTCTAGGGTGTCACAAGCCTGTCATTAATATGACATGAGATGACATGACATGACATGACATGACATATCGTTAACATTAGTGACACCTCATTCATGTTTATGACTGATGTCATTAAGTGTAATTCGGCTTTTGAAATGCAACCTTAGGGGTGCAGACAGTATAAAAATCAAACTACACGTAAAGACACCAGTCATACACATGGATAAGGTGTCTTTAATATTCATAGTATTTGTCATGTCATTACAGGCCCATGTCACCCTTATGTCAGACCCCTTCAAATAAAGTATTATAGTACCTTTATTGGTAAGGTAAGTGATGCTAAGGGAAGTTTTGTTAAAGTTTATCATATTGATGTTACAGTGCTTTTGTCTAAAGTGACATAGCCTACATTATAATTGAATGATAGACTAACTAAAGCACCATGGGATAGCACAGGCATCCCTTCAGAACTACCTCAGAATAATGACACTGTGTTGTGTTATTATTTTGTGATTGTTTTGAAGGGCAAGATGCCACCGC
>JAODXP020000028.1:2645239-2687739 GCA_027497455.2 Sardinella longiceps
CACACACACACACACACACACATTATGACCATTCAGCTCCTGTCACACCCTTGTCAGCTCCAATAAAAGTGTCCCTACCTGAAATATGCAGATGAGGTTCTCTCTCTTTGTGCCTCTCCACTAGGGCTCCGATGAGGAGCGTCCATTCTTACACACACACACACACACACACACACACACACACACACACACACACACACACACACACACACATACATCCACCCCCATCCCCTCCAAGAGGTCCACCACCACCTCTACCCCACCTCCCCCCACCCCTATTATGGCTTGAGCCGTGGGGGCGACCCCAGGCCCTGCTCTCCTGGGGTCACAGCCTTTCAACCTCCAGGGCTTGACTTCTGCCACCGCCGGCTGACAGATCACCCCCTTTTCTAGCACACAAAGGCCAGAGGCCTGGGAGCCAGCGTGAGAGAGAGGGAAAGAAGGAGAGAGAGGGAGAGAGAGACAGGGAATGAGAGAGAGAGAGAGAGAGAGAGAGAGAGAGAGAGAGAGAGAGAGAGAGAGAGAGAGAGTGGGAGAAGAGAGAGAGAGGGGGGAAAAATAGGGAGAAGTAAATGGAGCAGAGGGGACAGCTCCCACACATGCTCTGCAAAGTGGACAATCACACACACACACACGCACACACATTCCCTCCAACCTGTCGTGTCGTGTACACAAAAGAGAAAATGACTTTGTGGGTGCTCAGATGCATGTTGTCCATCACAATGAATAGGCCTAACACACACACACACACACACACACACACACACACACACACACACACACACTAAACAGTGTCCACAAAAAAGGTGCAACACACAAGCAATGAGCATACAAGCCTTTATGTAAAGTCAACGGAAAGTTAATATAAACACACAGAAGCCGTCTGGATTTACAGTAGAGTACGAAGTAGCGCTCAGTCACGATGTTATATGCATAACATACTTGTGAGATCAGTAAAGACGCACATAAACCGCAGTGCTATAATTTGCACAGCTTCTTATGTATATTATGAAATATTCAGCTAAGCACACAAAGGCATCAGTTATCAAAGGGGCGCTACTTCCTTGGCCACGTCTGTGCAAAAGCATTGACACATCAGAGTGATTGGTATCACAGCAATGCATCAAAGAGGTGTGCATGGAGATATGACTTTCCATCTCTGGGTATCAATCAGATGCTTTTGTGTGTGTGTGTGTGTGTGTGTGTGTGTGTGTGTGTGTGTGTGTGTGTGTGTGTGTGTGTGTGTGTCTGTGAGAGACATTCAGACTACAAAATCTGATACAATCCATATTTCATCCTAGATAGTGTTGGAGTGTAGATAGTAGAGGTATTGTACAGTATCTCAACAAAAACTCACTGAGATTTTTTTTTTTTTCTCTCTCTGCCTAACATTTTTAAACTAACAGAAAACTGATCCCGATCAAACTTGAAAACCACTACATACACTTATACTGTACATGATAAACTAGATTTTATATATATATATTTTTTTGATTGCTGGTTGCTGTAGGGTTGTGGTAGGAACAAATCTGGAAAAAAAAAATGGATGGTGAATATGTCTATATTCTTTTCTGTTATACAGAGTAAAAGCTTTAGAGGCCGTTCACTCTGACATACTTTTTTTTACCTCCAGGCACGCAAGTTCAATTGTTTCCCTATGGAACGATATGATTTGACCGTTGATACGCACTTTGTGTAGAAATGCGCTAGGCGCAAGGTGAAAAAAAAACGCAAGCAACTAAAAAACGTGAGTGCTCAAAGTTAAAAATAGTTAATAGTCACATTTTCTTCAACAACTGGCCCGTTGCCTAGCTGCCACTCATAGCTAAGTCAGGGAGTTAGTGATCTAGCAAATCTAGCTGTCATAGCAACAAGACATACATTTATCACTTTCGACCTTGCATGTTTTTGTCAGTCACTATTTTAGAACACTTACGTTTCTGGAGCAGAAAACCGCGTTTAGTGTGAACGGCGACTTACAGGAGCATCCTTGTCTTGTATTGTTACTGTATTAACAATGTAGCCTGGCAAGCCATCCTATAACATTAAAAATGTATAGTCTGGCATCGATAGATAGACTGAACCTAATTGTGGGCGGAACAAGGCAGTTATCTTTCAAACTGCTTCTGCATGCAGGATAGCCTATGACCAATCAGAGGAATGAACGAACGAACAAGAAGTAAACACCAATTCAAAAGACTGTTCTTTTCGGCGAAGCCTGCCCTAAACACATAAAGCGTTGTGACTAGTGAACACCCACAGTGTCCAACCAATCATCAATGTGTTAGGAAACATAATTTTTCAGAGAATTGGTGCTAAAGAAAGAGGTGTCAAAAGCCTTCAATTTGCAGACCACTCTTCCTGAGTCACAAAGAGTAATACCAGCCATTTCACAGTCACAATTACACAGCCAATTTGAGTTGGAGTTCAGATGCAAAAACAGTTATGTCCATTTCTCACGAATTTCTCAGATAGTCAAACGTAAATGGAGGTGTTTTGATTTGTAGTTTGCAAGAAATTACTTTGAGATTATCATTAAAAACAAAACAGAATTTTACCAATTAGGACATTTCTGAAGGTGGTTCATTGAATCAATGATCATTTGTACCATCTAAAGAGAAGACGAGCTTGAGGTCATTGTGATAAGGAAAATGAAAATAATTATTATGGAAACATGTTTCATACTGGGGTCCCTGCATACTCAACACTGTTTCTCCATCATAGTTATCAACACACACAGCAGATTCCTCTGCATCACTTTTGCTCTCCTTACAAATGCACAGAAACTTTTTTTTTCATTTTTTTTTTTTGTGAGAGAAACCTAGCGAATGCTTTGTCTCGCCATGGGGCGATGTAGCCGGCCCTTATCAGGAACAGCAGCGGGGGCAAAAACTGGATTTCAGGGGCCTTATCCGCTTTCATTCGCACCCACAGTCAGACACACACACACATACACACACACACACACACACACACACACACACACACACACACACACACACTTATCTCTTGCCAGTTTCGTCCAGGAGCTCACCCGACTCCCACTACATATACATCCTTCCAACACCTTGAGAGTCACCTATGTGTGTGTGTGTGTGTGACTGTGTGTGTGTCGCATTTTTTCATTATAATCATGTACTCAACACAACCCTTGTGAAGTGTATGTTGCTGTGACAATAGCGTTCAAATACAAAACTGAAGCATATTGGAAGCGTCTCAATTAACTTAATCGGTTGCACCTTTGGGTGAAAGGAAAAGAAAAAAGAAAAAGAAGAAAAAAAAGGAAAAATGGGGGTGAAAGAAAATGAGCTTATAGCGGGTTCGACACAGCACATTTTTCCCCCTCTGAAATCTGCGGCTAAAAAGCCAACGGAGGGGAGATCTGGGCGGAGAGAGTTTACGGTGGGCTAATTGTGTGTCTGTAATGGAGCCGCTGCTACGCTACGCTAACGCTACTGTGGGCAAAACCCAGGCAGAAGCAGAGGGATTACACGCACGTTAAACTTCACACCACAACTTTGGCGACGCCAGGCGAGAACGAAGGGAAGGAAGGGAGGGAGGGATGCAGGGAGGGAGGGAAAGATGGCAGGCGGGGTGGGCGGGCAGGAGGGTGAGCTGTGCGACGTTGGGTCTCCCCTCCCACCTGGCTGGGGCACAGAAAGAAAGAGGGAGAGAGAGAGAGCGCTGGTGCTGCCACTCTAAAGGAAAGGTGGGTGGAGAGGCTGGAAGGTTCCAGGAGAGTTTAACCCCCCCAACCCTTCCTCACCCCCAACCCCACCACCACCACCATCATGCCTCTCTTATTTTTTACTTATTTATTTATTTTTTGTTGCCTTTTCTTTCCCCCATAAAAGTGGCATAATCCTGGCCCCAAGGGCTATGGCAGGCGAAGCCTTTCTTCTGCCATGCCGTCGCCTTCCTTCCCCCTCTTTTTTTTCCCTTTTCTTTTTTTCTGCTCTTTTCTCTTGCCCTCTTTTTCATGCGCTCTGACTCGCTAACTTAGAGTCAAACCTATACTGTAGCGCTCTACACAATGCATCTAAATTCAGGTCTTCTTCACAATGTATAGGCCTACGCCTGTGTGTGTGTGTGTGTGTGTGTGTGTGTGTGTGTGTGTGTGTGTGTGTGTGTGTGTGTGTGTGTGTCTCTCTGTATGTGTGTGTGAGTGTGTGTAAAGCTGTGAGGGGAGAGTGAGAGAGAGAGAGAGAGAGAGAGAGAGAGAGAGAGAGAGAGAGAGAGAGAGAGAGAAAGAAAGAGAGGAAAAGGCAGAGGTGGATGGATACAGCAGCACAGATCACCCAAATAAAGCCCTCCTATGCCAATGTGCCATCACACCCGCCCTTGCCCAGTGGCCCAAATTAAATCCCAACTTTGATCCGCCCTCTAATCACAGATTACAGGCCCAGCGCTGAGGGTGGGGGCGCTGCCTTGTGCTTTCTTGACACACACTCACAGTCTCACACTCACCGACACAGTCTTTCTCAACACGCACACACACACAAAGTCTCACACTTACAGACACACACTTGCGCAGAATGCACACACACACACACACTCACACTCTTTCTCCACACACACACACACACACACTCTTTCACTATGTGCTCCCACTGGGAGACTGGCAATTGACATGGGCTTTAGAACCCCCCCCACCCCACACACACCCCTACACCCATTTCAGGGGCGGGCAGAATTAGACAGTAATTCCTGTCGTTAGGGATCTGGGGAGCAGAACCGTCAGCCGAGAACCCCTGGTGGTCACAATTATGACAATCGTTTTCATTGTTGTCGTTGCTGTTGTTGTTGTTGTTGTTGTTATTGTTTTTATTTCTTTTCTCCTCCCTGTTTGGAGTCACTGGGGGACACTGGATTGTCTCAGCAGTGGAGAAATCAGACACCTTATTTCAAAGGCCATTTGTCTCCTTCTAAACCCTCAGCGAGACAGTCTGCCAGACTGTGGTGAATACTGATGAATTTTGGAGATGTAGATTTTTGTCTTTGTGTGTGTGTGTGTGTGTGTGTGTGTGTGTGTATGTGTGTTATTATTTGTGCTCTTTCTGGTTAGAATCTTTGACTTTTTCGAAACTTTTTTCTATAGGTTTGGAGCTGTTGGCTGTGGTGCTGGTGACTGTTTGTGAGCTGACAGGGCGAAGGGGGTTGAGGTCAAAAAGCTCACGTGGGCTCAAAATTGGAAACAAATGGCGGCGTCTTCGCTCGGGCTTTCGGAGTGCTGCTCAATTTACAGCCCCATCTGCAACAGCACAAGCACTCTTTCACGGGACTGCACCCCCCCAACACACACACACACACACACACACACACACACAATCCTACACCCCCTCCATTCCCACCACCTCTCCCTCTCCCCAAAACGAACACAGGGGCCCCGGCGCAAAGCGTCGTTAACCAATTTAGCCGTTTATATAAACAACACGACGGATGATTAGTACGGTCTCTTCCTGAAATAATAGTTTACAACGGAGCACATTAAAAATAATTGGGCCTAACCCAATAAAGCTGCAAGGCAGAGCTCCTGGCTTAGGGAAGACCTCTCTCCCTCCTCCCCTCCTCCCAAAGTTTTTACAGGATGTCAAAGCGGAGCACGAGGAACAGACCTGCGGACTAAGGGCCGGATTCGTTTTTTTTGTGTTTTTTTTTTTAAATGAGGTTTTCCATGGCTGGAGATTCTGCCGGATTGCCGCCGGCTGTCTCTATCCCCAATAGGCAGAGAAAAGGGGGCTTAGACTTTAGACACCAGACTAAACGGACTAAACATAATCAGTCCTTAACGTGGGCTTTTAGACCATGACACTATTGGCTAAAAACCTGGCTGTGTAAACGAGACGGCTAATGTTCCTGACGTAAAGGTGAAGCAACCAATCGGCGAAGACATAGCCTATTCTTTGGGGGGGTAAAAAAATAGCGCTATTCATGCAACAAACCTTATGAATTTGGACCAAAGGGTGGACATGGAAGAGCCAAGCTTGATCCTGACCTATTTGAAGTGGAAAGCTGAGGATCCTTAAGTGGCTTTCACATGACCAGTGTTGTAAAGCTAAACTCGCCCTTGACACGACGTTTGATCCAAAATGTTAATTTTGCATTTGACTAACATATCAGAGGCTAGGAGAGCTGTAAAATGGATGAAATAGCCTGCTAGTTTGTTTATGCTAAAAACACTACAGTAAAGCTGAAAGATCAGCGTCAAAAGGGTCGAAGCTTAACAAATTTGTTAAAAACGCGAATGCCGAGACCAGCTTTTAGCGTCTCTTAATAGAAAAATAGTTGCCCAACGTGCGTTACAAGCGTTTTGAAGCTGTTCACTTGAAGGCCCCTTTAGCCTCTGACAGGTTTATAACTTGGGCAAATCACCCGGTTTACTGGTGGGGGGCTGCAGTGATACCTCTCATTATCTTTTCACCTTATGTGGGTGGGTGTGAGACAGCTGGGTCGCTCATGGCTGGGCTATAGTGGAATGAACTGGGAGTTCTGGGAGTTCCCGGTCCTTGTCTCAGGGTCTTGGGTTAATACCATTAGGGCCCAAATTCCACACGGAGGACACAAGATGTGTGTGTGTGTGTGTGTGTGTGTGTGTGTGTGTGTGTGTGTGTGTATGTATGTGTGTGTGTGTGTATGTGTGTGTGTGTATGTTTGAGAAGGTGTTTTATCGGTGTGTATGTATGTATGTGTGTGGGTGGTGTGTGTGTTTGTGTTTATGTGTATGTGTTTGTCGGTGTGTATGTATGTGTGTGAGTATGTATGTGTGTGTGTGTGTGTGTGTGTGTGTGTGTGTGAGTATGTGTGTTTGTCGGTGTGTATGTATGTGTGTGTGTGTGTGTGTGTGCGTGGGGTGCTAATATCCCTGTTCCCACTGCCTAGGTTATTTTCAGTTTCCCAAATGTCAAGTGTCAAACCATTGTGTAGCAGAGGGGCTGAGCGAGTATGATTTCACAGTCATAGGTCAAGAGGTGGCTGTAGTGGCTACAATGGGGACTAGCCATCAATACTTGGGGATATAATGGCAATCAATAATCTCACAATGCATAGCATGACCTTAGACCAGATGTAGACTTAGTGTACGGTCAGCTTTTCCCCTAGCTGCTCATAAAATGACAAACCAAAAATAGTTATATATTCTTTTAAATTTGCGGGAAGAAAAAAAAAACAATACAATGCAGGCATACTGCATGCACACACACACACACACACACATGCAGGTCTCTAGGGAGCACACACACACACACACACACACACACACACACACACACACACACACACACACACACTGACATACACACACTCTCCTCTGTCAGCAAGGTCACACCTCTTCACCTGGTCATAAGCGTGAAATTACACATGCCAGTTCGTATTTGGTGTAATTACAATATAAACCCATATATTAGAGGGCTGCAAGGCCTAGGACTCTTTCATCACACACACACACACACACACACACACACACACACACACACACACACACACACACACGATCATGGGTGCCTGTAGTCAGCACACTTGGAGAAATGAAACTAGACCCTGTTTATGCATGCAGGCACAAAAGCAGGTGCTAGCTGTTGCTCTTTGAAGACGCTGATTGACAGTGTGAGATGTTTTATTTGACTGTGTGTGTGTGTGTGTGTGTGTGTGATGTTTTATTTGACTCTGCTGGATGAGATGGAGTTGGATCGGGCTGGGCCAGCCTTTTGAAGAGCCTCTGAATGTGTGTGTGTATGAGTAGGTGTATCTGTGTGTGTGTGTGTGTGTGTGTGTGTGTGTGTGTGTGTGTGTGTGTGTGTGTGTGTATTTATGTGTATGTGAGTTTGTATGTGTGTATGTAAGTTTGTGTGAGTGTGTGTTTATGTGTGTGTGTGAGTGTGCATGTGTGTGTGTGTGTGTGTGTGTGTGTGTGTGTGTGTGTGTGTGTGTGTGTGTGTGTGTGTGTGTGTGTGTGTGTGTTTGTCTCCGGGGAGCTCCCTATTGATGCCTCCCAACGCTGAGCAGCCCTGACCTCCACCCCTCTGTATTATGTGTCAGCACTGCGGGAGGCTTATACCTGAGACAAAAACCATTTCTCATTTCCCCTCACTGAGGAGAAAACACACACACACACACACACACACACACACACACACACACACACACACACACACACACAGAAACACATTTAAACATACATACACCCTCAAACACACACACATATAAGTATAGGTGTATAGGTGTTTCTATGTGTGTAATGAAAATACTCACACACCCACACACACACACACACATTATATAAGTATAGGTGTTTGTGTCTAATAAGGAGTCCAAGTATACAGTAGGTGTATGAGTATGTGTCTAATGAGAACAAACACACACACACACACACACACACACACACACACACACACACACACACACACACACACACACACACACACACACACACTCAAACAAACAGATGCACACATACTATGAGGTGCTCTCAAGTACAATATTTCTTGTTACTGTAAATAACCAGTACGATTTTCTAAATAAATCGTCTCAAAAGTTTGCACATCATCTCATCATGAGTAGGATAGTGTTGAATGTTCCTGCATCTGCTGATGTGGTGCAAAGGGGCCTTCAATACTGGGCAAAGAGCAGAAGCACAGCTGCACTTACTGTTACTGTTACTGTTAACCAGCGGCATCCTCTGAGTGAACAAGTGCTGCCCGTAGCCGCCCCCGCCCCCGTCTGCCTTGTGGCAATGCCCTGTGAAATGCCCCATAAATAGCCGAGCAGGCGCCAAAACAAGCTGGAGCTCGGGCTGGAGAGGAGAGGAGGCTCGAACCACCGGAGTTAATGACTCGTCATGATTCACTGTGAATCACTGTGATTCATTGCGGCTCTTTTGCACTCCCCACTCCCCTCACTACCCCCGGAGTCCCGGGTTGTGAAAGGAAAGATGTGTGTGTGTGTGTGTGTGTGTGTGTGAGAGAGAGAGAGAGAGAGAGAGAGAGAGAGAGAGAGAGAGAGAGAGAGAAAGAAAGAGAGAGACAGAGAACAAACAAGGAGGCCGTCGGTCCGCTGTGTTTTAAATGCAGAGCATATGGTGGTTCTCTTCGCAGTTCTGGTTTAGACAATTGTGGCGAGCCGGAACGGTTTTATTATTGTCTTCCCTGCCATTGCACAGGCAGAACTGTCAACAGAGGCCTCTGGCTTAATGTCGACTGTAATTGCAATTGCAGTGGTGTGCAAGCTGCCCTCACGGACACGTCAAAGATGGGGCGATAGGGAGGGAAGAAATACGACAAGAAGCTAGCGTTAACAAATGAATGTCATTAGCATCGGTTTGTTTAGATAAGCATCTTTGCATCGTCTCCGCTACATCCCACAGAGATGAAGAGGTTTTAATATGGATGTGAAGATTGAAGGCGTTCTGCTGTTGGTCATTGGCAGGCTAATGTTGGCAGGCTAAGCTTTTTAAGATGCTCACTAGTAAGCCTGGATGTGTAAGAATGGAAATGGTAAAACATGCTATCTAAGCTAAATTAGCAATCAACTCAAATTATTTCAGAGGTGATTTCAGTCATTTCAGAAGTGAAACATTATATAGCCTACTTTTTTATGACCCGCCTGAATCTGAGTCATTGCTTAAAGGACTATTTGAATGAAAATAAATTACTTTAATTTTCAGTATGTAGCTATATAGGCCGAAGTAGCTTTTCAATAGTAGGCCTATAGCATCTGCCTCATGCATTAGCTGTCTCAAAGTCTCAAGGCACCTGCAATTCTATCTCTCTCTGTTCATTTTTAACTTTCAAAGAGGTGCTTGCTGGCCATTCTGGCTTGTTTGGAGTAAGTAACTGAAGTCTTATGCCAGGGAGAACTGATGAAAAGTGGATTGCTAGAGGAGAAAAAGGAGAGGAGAAGAAAACTCCAGACAGATTTCTCCTATTTCTCTCCTCCTTTCTTCATAGTCCCATCGTTTGGCATACCGGACCTTAAGGTCAGCTGGAGGAAACCATTTGGAGTTCTTTTGCGTGTGTGTGTGTGTGTGTGTGTGTGTGTGTGTGTGTGTGTGTGTGTGTGTGTGTGTGTGTGTGTGTGTGTGTGTGTGAGTTCTGGGGGGGTCAAATGTAAAATGGGCCCTGTATGGTACACCCCTTCTCCTGAAGACCATTATCCTTGCTCAGAAAAACATCAGCAGGGCTTCATCTTACACACACACACACACACACACACACACACACACACACACACACACACACACACACACACACACACATTCATACACACACACACACACACTTAAATCACCACTAATACCACCACCACCCCTGGGCTTCAGGCGTTGCCCAGCAGTCCTGTGCCGTGCCCCTTGGGCATGTGGAATGCAGCAGCAGGTTGTGGAGTTCAAGTCCTTTTTAGTAGTGAAGAACTGGAACACTGAAACACACACACCCCCACACACACACACACAAACACACAGCCCCCCCCAACACACACACACTCACTCACGTGCACACACACACACACACACACACACACACACACAGTATGGAGTCCAGTAAGGAGTCCACTGAAACACGGACTTGGGAGACTAACAGCTGCCTCTAATCACTCCAGAGAGACCCTCTCTCACTCTATCCCTCTCTCTCTCTCTATCCCTCTCTCTCTCTCTCTCTCTCTCTCTCTTTCCTCTCTCTCTCTCGCTCTCTCTCCCTAAACTAACTCCTTCCCACCCCCCACCACCGCCATCACTACCATCAGCCTGCCCCCCCCTCCCCTCCTCTCCACCCCTGCACCCACCCAGGCCTTCACCCCCCATGGAGCTGGAATCCCAAATTTCCTGCCCCCAGATCAAATGGCAGGGCCGAGCCTCAGCGCCCAGCTTTGATATACGGACACCCATCTCGCAGCAGGCAGGCTCTGCCCAACACACCGGGGGGAATTTACGCTTGACAACACACTCCGTGTCACCTCCGGTCGGGCCCTCGACATTCACACACACACACACACACACACACACACACTCTTGACCACTTTAAGAGGCCTGCCCAGGAGTTATATATTAAATTTGTTCACATGATGATATTGTTTCGTGGGGGGTGAAGGAGAGGAGGGTGTGTGTGTGTGTGTGTGTGTTAGGGAGGGGTAGCTCGGGGGAAAGAGTATAGGGGGTCTAGGGAGGGTGATGGTGGGGGGGTTGAAGAGGCCACTTAGAGTTGGATTGCACTCTGGATTTTTCAATTATGTGCTTCATTTCACCCCGGCGGTGTTCCTTTACCTCCTCTGGCTCAAGGGCAGCAGGGGGCAAAAGGCCTGGAACCTGCCCCAATCCCCCCCCACCCCCTACCCTAACTGCCCCCACTCTCTCACCTCCTCCAAAATCCCCCCCCCCCCAACCCTCCCCCCTTATCAATCCTGCTCAGATATCTGCCCTTGATGGCCATACTTCCCAATTACCATGGGAAAAAAGGACTTCCCACTTTTCCTACTACGAGTTTGAGTTGCTTTATCTATGCTTGCCAATGCACAGCCAATCAAACACCTTTCTGGCCTCGAGAAGCCTGATAAGGGGCTGTATACGTGCTGTTCCGACAAACTTGAGAATTTACTGAACAGTAGGTCCACTGAAACTCATTCCCCGGGTAAACATGTGTGCTAGATTACTCCACTGCCTTCTCCCCGCATAAGTGCTCAATTGGCAATATGTCAGTGCGTAAGGCCCGCACTTGAAATAACACAAATAACGTGAAACCCCGCAAAGCTCTCCAGCTGTAACAAAAACAAAGGTGGATTCTGGGGTTTCAAGAATGCCCTGTTGCTTGTTACCGAGACTGGGGGGGTTTCGCAGATGATTGACAGGTGCAGCAGTAGGCAGCCATGCACACGTTTGTGCATGTGTGTGTGTGCATGTGTGTGTTTGTGCATGTGTGTTTGTGTGTGTGTGTGTGTGTGTGTGTGTGTGTGTGTGTGTGTGTGTGTGTGTGTGTGTGTGTGTTGCATGTGTGTGTGTTGCTATGAGGAAAGGGAGGTTTATTGGATTATTTGCAAGGCAATAAGGAGAGGCTCTCTCCACAGAGGGCACGGAGAACCCATGGAGATTAGAGGGGTTTAGCTGGTTGACCCTCTGGCCAGGCGGGTAGGTGGCACAGTAATGCCCAGCTATCAGCCTCCCCAAGCCTGGCAGGGGGCCTGACAGTGAAATTGAAAGAGTGCACTGTGTGCATATCAAGCCCTAAGCCTCACACCCGCAAAAATGGGCTGGAGGTGTTGGTTGAACTGGCAGGAAATATGTTGTATGTTTTTCTATTTGGTTAGTTAAATACTTAAACTATGGTACCTAAATGGTTTATCTAGTACAGGTGTGGCTGGGAATATATTTTGTTTAGTTAATTAAATACTTAAACTATAGTACCTAAATGGTTTATCTATGGAGTGCAGGTGTGGCAGGGAATATATTTTGTTTGGTTAGTTAAATACTTCAACTATAGTACCTATATGTTTTATCTACGGTAGTACAGGTGTTTCATGTTCATCAATGAGGCAGCCTTAACATGTACTTTGTACATTTTCAACATCATTCTAAATCTGGCCTCTTTCTGAGCATAGAATCAAAACAATTTTTAAGATTGCAATACAGGGTAAAGTGTGTAGGGTCTATACTATTGGATGAACTCATCAGTGTAAAGTCACATGACTTCATGGTAGTCTATCAGACCTTAAACGTCTTTGTATCTAAACTTTTACACGTGCCCCCCACATGCCTGGTTTTAATAATGTAGAATGTACATATTGTCATTGCTAGGGTTGTACCCTTATCATTCCGGGTCTGTCTGTGGTTCCAGAACTAGATCTGTTCTACCAGAGAGGTCAGGATGAAAGATCTTTCTACCCTTAAGCCGGCCGCACACCGGTTCCGACAGCATTGTGGAGCACTTTTGAATCCGACAATTTCGCCTAGCACCTAGCACAGTAGCCTGTGAAATTAACATTGGATGTCAATGGACGGCTCCGACAAAATAGACTTGAATCGTAATTCACAATCGACGGCGGAAGGGTTCGGCGCTGGTGTGCGGTGTTGCATTGAAAACAATGGAATCGAATGTTGGAAGCAGAGTCCTCAACACTGTGTCGGAACCGGTGTGCGGTGGCCTTTATCGTTCAGGGTCAGTCTGTGGTTCCAGAATTGTGTGAGCGTTCTAACTCATCCACATAGAAGAACACATGGATCATTCCTATTAAACACAGGGGGAAGCAAAAGACTCCACAATGCCCATAGTCACTGCCAATGATTTAATGGCTAGGCTTTGTCACAGTCGGGTGTCATTAAAGTAATTAATAGCTCACTGTTTAGGACGGCTTTGTCAGTTAATCAGATAGCTTTTTTTTTCTTTCGTTCCCTCTTTTCTTTTTGATTTTGGGGAGGGGATGATGTAAAAAGAGGAGCCATTTGGTATGGCGTATGTATGGCAGCATGGCGTATTGTTTTGAGCTGGGGAGAGTGCTATATAGTGGGCCAGAGGGGATGGAGGTTGGGGTTGGGAGTGTGGGAATAGAGCCTTAAATGACTCCCCCCCACACCCACACACACACACACACATACACACCCACACACACACACACACACACACACACACACACACACATGGAAGCCCAGGGGAGGACTAGCGGGTGGTGGAGCGGCCAAGCCACAATTTATACCCACTGGACAAGAGGAAAGAGAGGAGAGGAGGGGAAGAGGTCTCTCTCTCTCTCTCTCTCTCTCTCTCTCTCTCTCTCTCTCTCTCTCTCTCTTATATCCACACATAGACAAATATAGACAAAAGACATGAACCCACCATGATCTGTCTTCAATCTTTATCTCTCTTTTTAACACAAATATCTAATCGCTCTCTTTCTCCCCCCCCACCCCCTCTCTTTCTCTTTCTCTTTCTATCTCTCTCTTTCCATCTCTATATTTCTCCACCTTCTCATGGCCCCCTCTTTTAGTTGCCATTGCGACCGCTGCCGCTGCTGCGGCTGCCATTGCTGCTAATGGCATAAATCACAGTAATAAAGTGCTACTGCATTCACTGGGACACGACACACAGCTAGCGAGCGAGCGAGCGAGTGGGGTGACCAAGCAGTGACCCCCTCCGCCTTGGCCTCTCCCCTGACCCCAGCGCTTCGGGTTCAAACGGTCAACTACAGGTCATCATCAGAAAGCGTAAAGAGGCATTAGGATTAGGACGTCTGTTGGCTGGCATCAGAGAGAGAGAGAGAGACAGAGGGAGAGAGAGGGAGGAAAAGAAAGCACAGGGGAGGGAGGAGGAGGAAAAGGAGGAGGAGGGTGTGGTTGGCTTTCGAATGTGGTTTGGACCTATTAGGCGATGTGAGCGGGTTGGTAATTGCTGAGCAATTTCCATTTTAACTGTGATTTTCAAAGGGAGTTAGTGACATACACCAGCCATACACCTCGGCTCACTCACCTGGGTCCCTCTATTTGCCCTCTGAGAAACCTCCAGCTGACTCTCCCTCCGCTGACTTTTTTCTTTCTTTCTTTCTTTTTTTTTTTAGGGTGAGGTCCCCAAAGGTCAGACCTGGTTTAAGTCTCACTGCCACACAGACCTGGTTTAAGTCTTGTGCCTATGATCTCATCTCAGCACTCATCCCCCTATTTGCCTTTAAATAATTGCTCCATTGCATGGCTCTACCAGGTGCACCATACATGTACTGTAGGCTCCACCTACACACAAGGATAGGGCCAAGGATGTTTTAGCTATTTCCACATCCGTAGGGTGCAGAGGTCTGCTTAATCTGATAAAGTATTATATACGTATACAATATAAGGTATACATCGACATAGAGAGAGAGAGAGAGAGACATACACACACACAGAGACACACACACACACACACACACACACACACACACACACACACACACACACACACACACTCAGACACACACAGATATACAGTCATATGTACACATGCACCAGACATAATACACACATACTGTACACACAAACACATACATGAGCTATTTCTCTGCCTGTAGTCTTGTGTGCAGTCCAGGGGCACTTTGGTGACCTGCTGTGAATACTGTCAGCAGACACAGAGACACAAGGGATTCATAATGTGAAAGAGTTTATGTTTGTGCCGGAACAAGAACATTTATATTTGTCCACTTTGGTCTGTTTGGTAATGGTTCACATGTTTCATATGTGTGTGTGTGTGTGTGTGTGTGTGTGTGTGTGTGTGTGTGTGTGTGTGTGTGTGTGTTGAATGGAAATTTCCACTTTTGATTAAAAACTCACCTTGGGTAATCCATTGGCCTTTTCATGTGTGTTTCCAAACACAGATGTTCTGTTGGACTGGACTCAGACATTTGGATGACCTGCTGGACTCAATATCTGCTTCTGCTGCCTCTATAGCCGTTGTTGTTGTTGTTGTTCAAGACCGTTGTGTCGATGTTGTTGTTGTTTTAACACCATGTGTTTGTGTTTATATTTTTGCCATGTGCTTTTGTTTATGTTTAGTCCATGCCATATGCTTGAGTTGAGTTTGTTCCCTTGTGTTATGTGCTATGGTCCCCCCACTCATCCGCTGTCCAGTGACTGCCTGTTTGTCTGTTGGGGTTCAGGGGGTCAACTCTGTCATTAACTCCTGTTCCCTTACCTCTTCACTCACTCACTTCACTCTGTCCTGTTAGCCTTTGTGCCTTGTTTACTCATAGTTTTGTTATTCCATTTTTATCTGTTTACAGCTTACCATTCAATATTTTTATAGAGGCTAGACGTGCGTACTATATTGTACTATAATTGTACTCTATCTATCTATCTATCTATCTATCTATCTATCTATCTATCTATCTATCTATCTATCTATCTATCTATTAAACCAAGCAATCAACAATCTATCATGTATTAAGGAGTATCTACAAGTATCTATCTATCCATCTATCTATCCATCTATCTATCTATCGCTCTGTCCTTTTTTGGTACCGTGTGTATAGAGGTGGATTGTCTCGGTCTGCTCCTGTGTACTGTGTTCCTGCCTGAGGTTGTGTTACTGCAACCCTTCTCTTCTAAGTGAAGCTGTCTCTGCTGTTACTGTCTGTTCTGTGTCTCAGCAGAGTCACGTTCATATAGCTGACACTGACGTACAGCAAGTGCACTTTAGCTCAGTCTGGGCGCCTGGGAGCTCTCTCTCTCTCTCTCTCTCTCTCTCTCTCTCTCTCTCTCTCTCTCTCTCTCTCTCTCTCTCTCTCTCTCTCTCTTTCTCTGAGTTGGGCACCTGCACTCACATGCCACTACTCAGGGTTTATACACCTGACACTCACAGATCTCTTCACCTCACACTCACTGCTACTCTTTCCACTGAACAGGTCTTTTCCAAAACACTATAAAAGCCATTTCAATGCCATTTTCCAAAATCTGTTTTAAAATGTAATATTTAGGCAAGATCGGGCCAGTTTGAAGTGAATGAGTGAATGTTATCTGATTTGTATTTACCCAATTACCTCAATCAACAAAACAGTGATTTTATTGAAATTAAGTAAGAGGTATAATCAAAAGCATCATTTTGGAATATTTTTGATATAGCATTTTGGAAAAGAGCTCTCTACATACATTTCAGTTATTATACAGCCTACACTATTACTTTTTAATTTAATATTTTCTTTCCAACTTTATTCCTATTTGTCCATACATCCAGTAAGTAACATACATTTCTTTACTGATAAATATCTGCTTATGAGTACATGGAAAAGCTTTTAAAGTCAGCTATGAAGGTCACATTCACAATAACTCCCAACAAAACCCACATTCAGAGTTTGAAATGACACCTCACATGACACCTCACTCCAACTACACATCAGAAAGTAAGTAAGGCGTTTGTGATGAGGCCTCTTTGGAGAGCCAAGGCTTCTAGTCTATCTGAGATGCAGCACAGTGGAGTGGACATGGATCATCATAGAGTCTCCTGTCATTAGAACATCTGGCCTCCAAACGCATGTGGATCCAGGCTACAAACACCTTTGATCTGCGGAGACAGCACACAGCACAGGAAAGGGTGGTGTCTACAAGAGTGATTGGTTTCCTCATATGCCTCTCACTTAACACACCTGACGGACACTTGTTGACACCTCGGCAGTTTATGGTCTGCTTTACTACCTCCATATGAAAAAAACCCCACTTTGTTTCTTTGTTTCTATACTGAGAAATAGTACTAAATCACACATATGTGATACATACAAGTACACAAAAATCACATACAGTGCCAATAAAGTAGATATACTGTACTGAATGTAGGCTACACATCAAGAAGAAAATGATTCCTTCCATCCCTCCTCTCTAATGGAAAATAGGTGTACGATAGCACATTTAAAGTATAGGTCCAGGGAAAGTATTTTGTTACTACAATGTACTTGAAGTGTTCTTATACTACCATTAGCATAACCATTTATGGCAAAGCATTTTTGAGTGTTCTTAAAACCAACTGTCAATACAAAAATAGTACACTTAGGCCTACTATATAATTCTGAAAAGCACTTTTCTGCACTTATTTTCCACTTGGAGTTCCATACCTCTTAGATTTCAAATTGACCAACAGTCAACTCCATCCCCTAAGAGAGGAACCTTATTCGAAAGTGTGTGGGTGTCTATCAGTGAGTTCTCAGCCGTAGGCCTGTACATTATATATATGTATGTATATTGGCATGCATTCATGCATGCAATCACATATTTACATTCACATACATCCACATGCGTGTGGATTTCACTCTGTTGAGCTGATGACATCTGGCCTGCAGCCAGGCAAGCTGATAAGCAGAGAATGAGCGAGGGAGCCATGAGAGCAGAGGGAGCAAAATAAGTGACTGACTGAGTGAGTGAGTGAGTGAAATGCAAAAAGATGGAGAGAAGGACAGCATGCCAAAGGAAAAGAAGAAGAAGAAAGGGAGGATAAGAAGAGAGAGAGAGAGAGAGAGAGAGAGAGAGAGAGAGAGAGAGAGAGAGAGAGAGAGAGTAAACGGGAGCATTGAGGGGGACAGCGGCGACGTTTGCGGTGGGGTTGCGACGGTGGCAGTGGTGATGGCGGCTGCAGCAGCGAGTGGCTGTCTGGCCTGGCAGGTCCCTGGTTCCAGCTCCACTGACACGACTTTAATCAGCCCTAATCTTCTTATCGGCCTCCTGGGGCAGCGATCAGCCTAAAGTGCTTAACGGAATGCAGGCACCCGTAAGAGGCTGCCACTCTCAAGCAGAAGGTAGGGTGCGGAGGCCTGCTTAATCTGATTAATTAAAATATTATATATATATTACGTACACACACACACACACACACACACACACACACACACACACACACACACACACACACACACACACACACACACACACACACACACACACACACACACATACACACACAGTACATCCATACATACAGGCTTATACCCACTCCCACAGCTGTGCACATGGCAGTGTTACAATTGCATATGCTCTATGTAGGCCACAACATATGGAGACATATAGAACAGAAATCAGTTGCATGTACAGTTAAAGCTGACATCAACTGAATGGCACCATAAGCTCACTTTCAGCTTCATTAGCTTCAGTTAGCGTAAGCTGTGGGTTAGCTATTCAGTCTAGTCTGGTTGTACCAAGTTCTCGGGTTCTTCTTCCTACTTATAGTACTAGGTGAGCTTGAACAGAAAGGCTGCTATATGGGTGGAATTTTCTGGATTAACACTTTAATTCAGTAACAAAACATACATTTTCATACAATATATGACGGCAATATTATCAAACGTTCTAAGTTGTTACGGAAAAAAGGTTCACATAATAGTGGTTTAATGAAAGACCAGTGCTATCATTTGCTCCCTATGTTCCGTTTCTGTCCCGAGATAAACGAGATGGAATGTTATTATAACCGATGACGGGGCCAGTCGTAGGCTCGTAGCCTAGGTCAAATCTCACTTACGTAGGTCATCTCTTTATGCACATCGAGATTCATCACAGTAAGGCCCCACCCCATGTCATCGTGGCTACCCCTAGATAACACACACCTCACAGTAAACACACAGGCGCCTATAACAGACTACATCCAGTCAAGTCAGCCATTTATGTGATTACATACGAATATTGCCTCTTATGTCTTTGCTGACGGGCTCAGATGAGGTGTGATATGTTTATTTATCTCCAGGCCTCTAGTCTAGCCTAGCCTCTCATCGTTTCAGTGCGTTTGGCCTGATTTCATCATATGTTACCGCATTAGACACATTGAGTGCACAGCGCATCATTATTTTCACGGGGGTGAAATATTGTTTGTTTGGCGCTAGGGGTCATGCGGTTCACCTTCTGTCAGATCATCTTTTATTTCCCACTATAAGCTCCGGCTAATGACAGGCTGCCTCTGGCCACAGACCTCTCTCTCTCTCTCTCTCTCTCTCTCCCTCCCTCGCTCTCTCATTCTTGTTTTCTCTCTGTGCACATCTCTCTTTCTTTCGCTCTCTCTCTCTCTCTCTTACTCTCCAATCAATACTCGGGACATTGATCTACACACACGCTCTTCTGCTGACTTTAAGAGGAGGATTAAGTGTCTGACATGCCTGTGTGTGTTAGTGTGTGTGTGTGTGTGTGTGTGCGCACAAGTGTGGGTGTGGGTGTGTGGGTGAGTTAAGAGTGTCTGGTTCTTTGTGTGTGTGTGTGTGCAAGTGTATATGTGTAAGAGTGTCTGTGTCTTTGAGCATGTGTGTGTGTGTGTGTGTGTGTGTGTGTGTGTGTACAAGTGTGTGTGTATGTCTGCCTGTGCTCCATGTCCCCTAAGAGCCTTGCATTGTAAAACCTGTAAATAAATGCTGCTACGCTCCTGCCTTGAGTGGATGTAGCCCAGGCTCTGGGGTTCACGACCTTTGTCTGAGTGTCGCTGGCGAAAGGTCCTAAGGGGGGGTCAGACAGTGATCCCCCTCTCCGTCTGCGGCGTGCCCCGGCGTGGCCCGCAGATAACCTCTCGGCTGGCCGTTTAAAAGGAGACACGGCGGGGAGGAGAGAGAGGCGAGAAGGGGGGGATTAGCGAGCCCTGAGCGCCGCTAGCAGCTGGTCGCGGCTAAGCTATGCTAAAGCTAAGTAAGCTAAGCGCGGGTGGGTGGCTGTTATCTAGCCAGGGCCAGTATTAATAGCAACCTGTATTCACAGCGCGTTCCCCCCTGAAAATGGAGGATGAGCTCTTTGACCCCGCTGGGCTTAAGGGTGGAGGGAGGGAAAGAGAGAGAGCGAGGGATGAATGGAGGGAGGGAGGGAGGAGGGGTGAAAAGAACAGGTGTGGACATGACAGAGGTGAGGAAGACAGAGGATGGCATTGGGAGGAAAAAGGATTGCCTTGTTGTCCTTTTCTTTGCTTGTTTTTTCTCCCTGTCTAGATGGCAAAATGGCCGTCTGTGTTGCATACCAAAGGTACCAAAGAATCGCATAGGCCTATTTATGTATAGTTACTGTCAGTATAAGTGTATGTTGTTAAATATATAAATGTATAATTAAATATATGTTATAAAATAAGTACAGTATGAGTGTAAGTATGTATGTTTCATACATAACATGCCTCGAAGTGCACCCTTGATCTAATGCTTAACAGATTCCTTTGCACAAAATATTACAATGATGCAATACAATGATATGAATTTTTTCACGTTTATTTATTTTTTTTTTAAATGAAGTAATTTGTAAGCTATTTGTAAGCAAACCATTAGCCGTCTGTGACAGCTTGTTTATTGGGATGCCTGTCTGCGGAGTGACCTCTCCGGGGCCCAGCTATCTGGCCAGTTTTTTTTCAGGGTCACTCACCAAAGAGCTGTGTCCTCGCTGGCCGGCCGGTTTGTTTATCTCCGACAGGACTTTATCTGTCCCTTAACCATCCCTCTCACCCTTTGTTTGCCAGACCAGACCGCCTGTGGTCCACCACTCGCAGGATTAGTGTTAGCCACACACACACACACACACACACACACACACACACACACACACACACACACACACACACACACACACACACACATACCCTCTAGGCTAATCCAGCTGGAGGATATTCTGTTTACTTTTCACACCAATCCTGATTTATGGTCTACTTGACCCAAGTCACCGAATTAAACAAGGTTGTCCGTCTCACCCTTTCCCATTCCCCGAATGTTTCTCTCTCTCTCTCTCTCTCTCTCTCTCTCTCTCTCTCTCTCTCTCTCTCTCTTTCTCTCACTCTCTCTCTCTCTTTTTTTTTTTACTAAAAACTCAGAGCTACACTGAATCACCACCTCACTTTAATTCTCTCTGTGCACGATTGTTATTGTCTCCAAGACCTTGGTATAGCCCAAGGTTTAAAATCAACCTTCAGCTTCATTTTAAGATTCCTTTTTTTCTCAACAAGCCTCACGAAAAAGAGTACAAAGAGTCCATTCAAGGAGAATGATCGTCAGCTCTCGTGTCCTTTGCTACAGAAAAGATTAAATACAAACACGCTCTTCACACAGAATGTAAATCAAGTGCAAGTTTGTATGTAGAGTTGCTGTAACTAACTTTAACTTGATTTCCTTTCCCCAGCTAATCATCCGAGGCTTCAGCAGTCAATCAAAAAACTCAGATTTGAGACTTGATTGACTGACAGTGAAAGCAGGACTGTTTCCAGGCAGACAAACTAAGCGATCGCCTTGGGCACCAAATAGCAGGGGGGCATCACAATATATTTATTATTTTATTTCTTTTTAGTTTTTCACTTGTATTTCTAGAAAAGAGGGGGCAAAACTGAAATCGGGCCTTGGGCAGCAGAAAGGCTTGAACCGGCCGTGAGTGGAGAATAACAATGGAGTCATTGGAGAAACACTTCACTCTTCCCTCCCTCTCTCTCTCTCTCCACGAGGTGGTCCGTGGGCGACTTTCTCGGCGGGAGAGCGCGGTGGTGGCGGTGTCGATGTCGGTGTCAGAGAGGCGGCCCCGGACAAGCCCCCGCTGTCGTGCGTTATCACAGGTCACTGTGCCACAGCAAGGCAAGGGCGTCCACGTGTGAGAGTATGTGTATGAGAGTGTGTGTGTGTGTGTGTGTGTGTGTCCACCATGCAGGAGGAGGAAGCAAGGGCGTCCACGGGACTCTGCTTAGCATACCACCACCGCTCTGCTGTTGCACTGCGCCGCACTGCAACACACACTCCACCGCAGGGCCTCTGTGTGTGTGTGTGTGTGTGTGTGTGTGTGTGTGTGTGTGTGTGTGTGTGTGAGTGTGTGTGTGTGTGTGTGTCTATGTGAGGAGGAGAGGAGTAGGGTGGGGTGCTATTTCTTCCTCCAACTGACCGAAACACACACACTCACACGCGCACAAACACATACACACGCCCCCCTCCTGTTTCTGTCGGAATGAGTCACTCGCCCCAAGGTCGTCTCACACACACACACACACACACACACACACACACACACACACACACTCACACCTCCCCTTCCTCACGCCTGGTGCAGAGGGGTCCGTGCTCTAAGACTGACCCTACATGCACCAGCATGGACCCTGTGGCATCTCACGGGGGTAAGCACAAGGTCCGGGGGATAAAAGCCTTTCCAGGCACACACACACACACACACACACACACACACTCTCTCTCTCTCTCTCTCTCTCTCTCTCTCTCTCTCTCTCTTCCCCTTTTCCCAACCTCTCGCAGCTTGCGATAACTGTACACGTGTAGTTGGGAGGGAGTGCGATAACTGGAAATTGGATGTGTCTGCCTGCCAGTTGTGAATTTTTTTTCCTCTCTCTCACTTCTTCAAAGAGGAAAAAGAGAGAGAGAGAGAGAGAGACTGACAGGACTTGATACTTGATATTTTATCACACAATAAGAAATACAAAAAAAAAGAAAAAAGAAAAAAACATACAAATAAATTTATAAACTCTCTTTAAATGATAAGCAGAACACAGGACGTACACACACACACACAGACACACACACACACACACACACACACACACACACACACACACACACACACACTTGCTCTACTCAGTTCTTCTCAAGGTGTTTGCATTTCTGTCTGTTTCTCCCCAGCCCCGGCGTTTTGATGTGTTACAGAAGCCGTGTGTGAAAGCCAGGCCTGACGTGACAGAGCCCATGGTGTTTGAAGCCACTGATAGGGCCACGAGGGCATTGGAAGACATCAGCGGAGAGTACCTTTAAACACTACCATCTTGTCTCCTTCGTCCTTCTACCCTCCCCTCCTCGTCCTCCCTCGACTGGGCCCAGGATCAAGGCATGTGTGTGTGTGTGTGTGTGTGTGTGTGTGTGTGTGTGTGTGTGTGTGTGTGTGTGTGTGTGTGTGTGTGAGTGTGTGTCCATTTGTGTATGTGTGTGTGTATGTATATGTGTGTGTGAGTGTGTATGTATGTGTGAGTGTGTGTGTGTGTTTATGTATATGTGTGTGTGTGTGTGTGTGTGTGTGTGTGTGTGTGTCTGTGAGAGAGTGTGTGTGTGTGTGTGTGTGTGTGTGTGTGGAGCTGGGTGAAAGCAACTGGCAGCGGCCTATCAGAAGGTAATCAGCACTAATAGGAACATAATGGGGAACAGGGGGCCTTCACTCCGGGAAGATGCATCATCATCGCAGACACAACGCAGACACTGTGACCCCCACACTCACTCTGCCAGTCAAGGCAGCAGCCTGGGAGAGAAAGAAAGACAGACCGAGAGAGAGAGAGAGAGAGAGAGAGAGAGAGAGAGAGAGAGAGAGAGAGAGAGAGAGAGAGAGAGAGAGCAAGACTCTAGGAATTTCCCCTCTGACTTTTTTTTCCCCTTGTTCCCCCCCTCTTCTTTCCCATTTTTCTTTCTCTCTCTTTCTTTCTCTGCCTCTCTCTTTCTCTCTCTGGTCTGCCCTGGGATCATTTGTCTTGCAGATTGCAAGTTATTCCATGGTTTCCTGAGAGAGGGTTTGCGGCTGTGGTGATGGCACTTTAAAGCCAGTGAAAAAAGAGAGGAAGAACAGAGAGAAGAAGAAGAAGAGAGAGAGAGAGAGAGAGAGAGAGAGAGAGAGAGAGAGAGTGAGAGAGAGCGAGAGAGAGAGAAGCATAATGATTCTTATGAATCTCGCTGTTTGTAGTTACAGGTCACGCTTTGCAAGCTCAAACAGTCAACGCATTATTTTTAGGAGACGACTTTCGGAGATGGTTTGGCTCGATCCACGGGCATTGTCAGGGCCCAGGCCCGTAGACGGCTGGTGTTCTAATAAATCACTCAAACGCCATGTGTTTTCGTTTAGCCACACTCCAGAACAACAAACACTGTGTGTGTGTGTGTGTGTGTGTGTGTTTGACTCAATGACTCAGAGCGCACAGGGACCAGCATTGTCCTCTAGTGATGTAAGTGAACTCACTTATGTTCTTGTTCTAAGTCCATCACCAATAAGACCCTCAAGTACCCACTAAGGCTTGTTGTTGCTGACCTGCAGTCTTTGTATTGACAGTTCTGGCGAGAAAAGATGCTTCCCATGGGTGTCTATACAGTAAGTGCCTATACAGCCAACAGCCTCTAAGTATTGAATACAAATGGTTTGTAAATGCTGGTAAAGGCTAATGCAGCTTGCAAAGGGTTAAAACTCTCTCCCACACACACACACACACACACACACACACACACACACACACACACACACACACACAAACACGCAGTAGAGAAGTGCAGAGAGGGGTCACAGGACTGTATGTTAACGAACTCACACATGCGAGAGAGCTGCACTGCTGATCTGCGAAGCATCCAGAGAACACGTCCGCTGACAGCACTCGGCTGCTCCGGCGAGCACGCTCTCTCTCGCTCGCTCGCTCACTCGCTTTCGCTCTCTGGCCGGCGCTTTGTAAACAAAGCCTCCTTTTGTTGAGGCCAACGTGTCAGAGTGCCCCAGCCGACGCGGGAGCAAGGTTAGGGGACTAGAGTTCAGCAGGAGGCAGTGTGTGTGTGTTGGGAGGGGAAGAGAGGGTGAGAGGCAGCTGCAGAACGGGAGGTTTAGGTAATTGCACTCTGCCTGAGTTTTTTTTTTTTTTTCCTTCTTCTTCCTTTTTTTTTTCCTTTTGATCTCCAAGGTGTCCAGACCTACTAAGAGGCGAACGTGCCATGCAGAGGAATGCGCCAGTTTATCTGGAGGTCAAAGAGAGAGTGAGTGGTGAGGGGGACAGAGAGAGAGAGAGAGAGAGAGAGAGAGAGAGAGAGAGAGGGAGAGGGTGAGGGGGACAGAGAAAGAGAGAGAGAGAGTGAGGGTGGGAGAAAAACACAGAATGACTGTGAAACATAGAAAAGCGGGAAAAGTGATTGTGTAGAAAAATAAGCATTTGACCATGAGGCGTTGAAAGTAAAGAAAAGCAAAAAGCGGGACATGGTAGGTGTGTGTGTGTGTGTTTCAAGGGGTGTGTGTGTTAGCATATGTAATGTAGCATAAGGGCTCTGTGAGTTCTCACACTCAAGCTGTCTTGACTCTTTGTGTATGCTTTGTGTAGCTGCATTCAGCAAAAGCTTCCTTTTACTGTATTTCCCAAAGCCCAGTTTGTAGTGTTTGCTCCCTCCCCAACCCATGGCTATACTGTATGAATGATGCTATGTGTTAAACACAGGGCAAAGGAAGAAGAAAGAGAGGAGAAAAGAGTATCAGAGAGCACAAAGAGAGGAGAACGAGAGAGAGAGAGAGAGAGAGAGAGAGAGAGAGAGAGAGAGAGAGAGAGAGAGAGAGAGAGAGAGAGAGAGAGAGAGAGGGATGTCTTAAGTACAGGGCAGAAAGAGAAGAGCAGAGAAAGACAGAAGCAGAGGAGGAACAGAGGGTGCATAGAGAAGAGAACAAGAAAAAGAAAAGAGGGAAAGAGAGAAAGAGGAGGAGGAGGAATGGGGAGAGCAGAACAAGAGAGAGGGCAAAAGGGAGAGAGAAAGAGAGAGAGGAAGAAAGAGGAGCAAAAAGTGTAAAGAAAAGCGAACAGAACAAGAGAGAGAAAGAGAGGAGGAAAAAGAAACAGGGAGCACAAAGAGAGGAGAACAAGAGAGAGAGAGAGAGAGAGGAGCCAAGCGTCTGGTCTGGAGCTGGAGCTAAGGCTGGAGCTGGGAGCTTGGCGCTGGTGCACTGCGGAAGCCTCTTGATTGAGTTTTAACTGCAGGGATCACTCTGCCTCTCCCAAGCACACAGCTCCCTTTGAACTCTGCCTGTACTCGCTGCAGCGGAGGATGAACTGGGTTAATCACCATTAATATTTAACACGCTGGAGGAAGGGAGGGAAAAACACACACACACACACACACACAGACACACACGCACACACACACACACACACACACACACACACACACACACACACACACACACACGCACACACACACACACACATGCGCTGAGCTGTATCAAAGCCCTGAGACGCATCTTAGACCCGGCTCTTTGCTGTCTGCTCTCGCTAGCTCTTCTATACTCTATACAGATATAATAGACTATTAAAGATGACGAGTGTTGCAGAGAGAAAGAAGAAAGTTTCCTCTGCGTCATATGTTGACTTTGTGTGTGTGGGTGTGTGGGACATCTCTTTTCCGTGTGAACGTGTGTGCGAGTGAGTAGGTGTGTGTGTGTGTGTGTGTGTGTGTGTGTGTGTGAGAGAGAGAGAGAGAGAGAGAGAGAGAGAGAGAGAGAGAGATGTGTGTGTGAAAGATCTCTTTTCTGTGTTTATTTTGCTGTTATTTATATTGATGAAATCTAGGGTGAAATGTTTTCCAAAGTTCACAGTTTGTTGATGTAACATTACCTTACATTCTGTGATGTTTGTACTTACAAGTCATTCATAAAATCTCGTAAATTACGCAGTGATTGCATTCAAAAACAAAGCTCAAGTGCGAGCTATCCATATGACAGCGGGGGACGTGTTTTCAGAAGCAAAGGTCAAGAGGATGCAGTTGTCAACCCTGTCAGTTTCGCAAGCAGATTATTTCATAACCGGAGCTGGCAAAGTCAAAGTGCCAAAGAGCCTGAGCACCCTTGTTCCCCTCGCTCAGAACGGCGAGCTCAAACAGCATGCCTAAACACCTGAGCCAACGTGTCAACCTTCAAACAGACTCCGTTAGCAGAGAGAGAGAGAACGAGAGAGAGGGAGAGAAAGAGTGAGGGAGAGAGAGAGAGAGAGAGAGAGAGAGGGGGGTTGGATGGAGGCCAGGACCCAAGCGATGAGCTACGACACCAAAGCAGCAACAGCCACCAGCACTGCCGCTGCAGCTTCGGGAGAAAGACATCAACGGAGTTATGGCTGAGGTGGGGGCCCACCCCGGCCCTCTCAAGCCCCCCTGCACCCCCCCACCACTCCACCCCCCCACCCCGAAGTCTCCCGAGCCACTGAAATATGACCCTTAAGTCCCCCGTCTGTTAAAAAAGGAGAGCCCTCTAATACCGCAGTTGGACAGTTTCATTTTGAGAACATAACTCACACCAGAGGGGGATTAGATGCTCACTTGCTATGCTACGCTACGCTAATGCTACGCTACGCTACGTTAATGCTACGTTATGCTATGTGTCCCGTGTGGAGTCGCTGACATGTAGGGGAGACAACGAACCTCCTTCTCCTTTTCACCTTCTCACCCTCTGGGAGCAGAACTATAGGCGTATAAAATATCAATAGAAAAAAGTAACTCGAAACAAAGTCCATTTTCTTTTAAATGATCTCTAATTAGCCATGATTGCTTGTGATAGCCGAAAACGAGCTTTTGTTTGTAGCTCTATGTCTGAGCCGATAAAATATTGCGGGCCAAAGCAGTACGAAGGGTGGGAGGGACGGAGGGTTCTTGATGGAGAGAGAGAGAGAGAGAGAGAGAGAGAGAGAGAGAGAGAGAGAGAGAGAAAGACAAAGCTGGAAGCAATTTGCGAAGCTACCAAATTAAAGTTATTCAGTGGAGTAATTTAATTACCATTCTTTAAATGTTTGAATGACTCTGACCTCCGAAGTGCTCCAGAGGTCATGCAGGTGTGTTTACTTAAGCTAATTTCAGAATCAGTAACATGAAGAAAGCTGCTCAAATCAAACAGCCATGTTCACCACAACCAGCAGCAGCAGCAGCAGCCTTCCCCATTCTCTGTGCATTGGTTCCTCAAAAAAAGAAAAAAAAAATTGCAGTGTTTGTATGGGGAAATTCAATTACTCTTCCCACTTCACCATTACTATATGTGTGTGTAAGTATGTGTGTGTGTGAGAAGGAGAGAGAGAGAGTGGAGTGTGTGTGTGTGCGTATGTGTGTGTGTGTGTGTGTGTGTGTGTGTGTGTGTTTTAATGAATAAATCTGCTCTAGTTTCTTATTATACTCTAGAGTAAACACTTAAAGGATGACTTTGACAGGAGATAAGAGTGGGTGGGGGAGGGTGGGGGGTCGGTGGAGCGATGGCAAGCGAAAGAAAAACAGACATGTGGCGAGAACTGACAGGTCTTTTACCCAGCATGCCGTGCGGGGTGGCCGGCCTTGGTGAATGGAAACAGGTGTGAGAGGCTGATTGTGTGGTGGGTCTGTGCATATGTGTGTGTGTGTGTGGGTCAGTCAGTGTGTGTGTGTGTGTGTGTGTGTGTGTGTCTGTGTGTGATGCTGGGGCTCTGTGTGGTATGTCTACTGCCTGGCTGATTT
This sequence comes from Sardinella longiceps, assembly GCA_027497455.2. Lineage (NCBI taxonomy): Eukaryota > Metazoa > Chordata > Actinopteri > Clupeiformes > Clupeidae > Sardinella > Sardinella longiceps. The sequence goes on from JAODXP020000028.1 coordinate 2,673,827, forward strand.
GGGTCAATGAAGCACATCTGGTACCAGTCACAACAGAGTGCACACGTCCGTGGCCCTGATCCGCCCTGCGAGGCACACATCTGGGGGCCTCCCTGAGCCTGGGAGGGGGCCGTGGGAGCTATAGGCCTCTCCAGGTGCATCAGCAGAGAGGGGGGGGGATGAAGTGGGGGAGATTTGGGTATGATGGACATGGCCTCACTAGGGGGTTAAAATGTGTGTGTGTGTGTGTGTGTGTGTGTGTGTGGTGCGTGTGGGGGGGGGTGAGGGGGGGGTGGGTGCTCACTTCACTACACACACACTACCACCACCACACCCCATCTGTCCACTTAGATCAAACCGAGAGGTAAGGAATAAGTTAAGATGGAACAGTTCTTTCTCTTTTTTTCCACCATGTGTTCACTCTATCTTTTTTTAACATTTTCATTTATCCAGCTCCTTCCTGTTTTACGTCTTTGTCTTTTGTAGCACTATTTCCTTGCTTTGTTTGCCCTTTTGTTCCCAAGTAGCATGGAGCTACTATCAGAATGCAGCAACAAAGGAGAAATTTAAGGAGAAATCTGAGATAATGAGTAAGTGAACAGAGATAAAAGAGAAATCCAATGTTAATCAGTTGATAGCCCTGTTGTTCCAGGTACCTGAATGCAGTGTGTAAAGGCCAATTCAGACTGAAGATCCGCAACGAGATGAGACAGTTTAAGAGAGGAGTTGCGGCGGTGTGAATCAGTTGCAGGTTGTTGCAAGTAGTTGCAAGCCGTCGCAAAAGATTTACCATGTCAAATCGGAGTTTCAGAGTATAAGAACGTCACAGCCCATCTCGTTGTGGATCTTTGGTCTGTAGCCACCAAGAACAAGAAAATTTGATGCGATATAGCTGCCAGTTGGTTATTTGGTTCATGTAAAATAAAATGTTCTAGTTCTTCTTACTGACAGCATTCAGTGTCTTTGAGCAACGGAGCTACTGTGCGGTTTAACCCACACAATGTCAAGGGGGCATCTCATCCATCCTCCTGATGTAACTTGCTAACATTAGTGCACATGCTAATGCTAGCCCCATAGCATTCCGGTTAGCATCAACAACCAGTAGTGTGAATCTGTCTCCTCTCATTTCCTCCTGGTAGCATTCCAATAAAATGTCAGGAAGCCAGTGGCAAAGGTGAGAGGTCATGGATGAAGTCTCGGAGTTGCCTTCATTCTCAAAGGTATTAAACGGAGGAGTGACTTACACTTCTTTCATGTCCAGAGTTTCTTAATACCCGAGATTAGCAATAGGGGTGAGAGGTTGGGGTCAGAGCTGTTGAAAGAACAAAGGCATAGCAAATGCTAAGACTCTCCAGAATGTGTGCTATTCAGGAAATATTCAACTATCCAACAAGTTATAAGTACTTAAAATGCAACAAGGGCAACCATCTCCACTAGTCCACAGGTCTATAATAAGTGTTATTTGCTCGCTATTTGCTATACTTCAAACTGAGATAAAGACATGCCTACCAAACGATCATGACCCATGGAAGGAGTAGGGTCAGGGTTTTGAACCATAGTTTCTGCATATACTTCAACCAACTGCAAATGAAATTGATAACTCTGCTATCATTTGCAGTAGGTAGCCTAAATTAGTGGGCTATACTACAGTGAGAACTGTAAGCAAACAGCATTTTAATAGATGGTACCATACTTGGTATAGGCCTGGAGTTTCAACATGTTCTGAGCTGTTATGGGCCTTTATGGGCAGCACAGCAGCTCAGGGCAAGTAACTTCCTGCTTAATGACAGCCAATGAGATTCTGACCCAGCATGGCAGAATCAGATCCTAATAGGATGTCATTAATAACACCTGTGGTTGCACAGCAACTTCTTTTTTTGATGCTGGCCCAATGCCATTCAATATTGGAAAGGAAATGGCCATACAGACTATAGAAGACCAGGGCAAAATAAGGTCAGGGGACCACATGCGGCCCGTTGAGCTATTTACCTGAATCTAGAACGTGGAGTCTTCCCAAAATAGAATATTTTTCTCATTTAGCTAAGGTGACTTAGATTACAGTATAGCCTGATTTATCAAATTTGCTGTGTTCATGAAATACATATTCTCTTTCATTTAACCCTTCATGTTAACATGTTCCTCTTGAAGAAAGTGGGGCTACTGGTTTGAGACTTGCCAATTTACTGGCATCAAGCCCCATCAACCGGTTGACTGTTAACACCTGAGCCGTTAGTCAAAATCTAAAACCCAGTGTGGCCCTTTGGCCAACATAATTGTCCACCTGTGGATGGGCTATTTTTTGGCATACATCTACACCTACATGTATCTGTTGATTTTAGGGCTATTTAAGAGTTAATTAGGATATCATAGAGTGTCTGAGGTTATCTGCAACAAAGTGTGTTAAATGTGTTAAAAAATGCTATAATAATGTTTGATGTGTGTGTGTGTGTGTGTGTGTGTGTGTGTGTGAGAGAGAGAGAGAGAGAGAGAGAGAGAGAGAGAGAGAGAGTGAGAGAGAAAACAGGTGTGTCAGTTCTGTTGATGTGTGTTTTTGCGTCCTCCTGTGATCCTTATAACCCTGGGTGCCCTGTCAGGACCTGCTCTGACCCACTGAGTCCACAGTTTACCTAATGGTGCTCTCATCTCTCTCTCTCTCTCTCTCTCTCTCTCTCTCTCTCTCTCTCTCTCTCTCTCTCTCTCTCTCTCTGTCTGTCTGTCTGTCTGTTTCCTAATCTGTTCTGTCAAGGATGGATGAGCAGATCACTAATCTCTTTCCCACTGCACATGATGATGAATCCCGCTTTGCCAGAACTCACCAAAAAAGACGAGGCAACACACACACACACACACACACACACACACACACACACACACACACACACACACACACACACACACACACACACACACACACACAAACACATGTACTGCATGCACAAACACATGTACATATATTACAGTCATCTCCTGCAGGTTTGCCAAAATAAGCGTTTGATCATAGTTTTAATCTGATAGGTTCATGAATATGTGAGATATTACTATTTGTGTTTGTGTGTGTGTTGCCTTGCTTGTTTGCTAGTGTGTGTGTGTGTGAGTGTGTGTGTGTGTGTGTGTGTGTGTGTGTGTGTGTGTGTGTGTGTGAGGGAGCACAAAGGCCTAAGCCAAGTGTTGGTATTTAAGCATTCAACTTTCACATGCATGCTTGAGTCTGTGTATGTGCACACACTGACTAACCCCAAAAACATGCATGAACTCCACTTAGCCTCCGCTGCTATAGGAAAACATCCTGCTAAGCCCTGCTAATTGGGCCGCAAAGGCACATTAACAGTCTGCACACACACACACACACACACACACACACACACACACACACACACACACACACACACACACACACACACACAACCAGAATCATGTCCTATCCACTTGAAAATAAATAGTTTTTATTACGCTTAGTCCTTTCCAGCACTCTTGGTGTCATCACTCACATTGTCTGTTTGCTGTTGTAGGACATGGACTGGAGAGAGAGAGCTGGCTGCTGCTGTGCTACTGTGGCTGTACTGTAGTCTTTCTCCAGGCCACTCGAGCATTACTCACACCTCCCTAAATTAAGACAGCGCGCCATCGCTGACAGGCCAGCACCAGCACAAAAAAAAGAAAGAAAAAAAAAGAATGAAAGAAAGAACGAAAAAAAAATGGCAGAGGGTGAGAAGCCATGCTGGGCTGAAGGGTGCTGTGAGAAAGAGAGTGAGAGAGCGAGAGAGAGAGAGAGAGAGAGAGAGAGAGAGAGAGAGAGAGAGAGAGAGAGAGAGAGAGAGAGAGAGATGAGCGATGGGCATACAACATAATTCTCTTAGGAAAGAGGAAGTGAGGACACAGTCGTATGGATAGTACAGATGAAAACAAATAAGATGGAACTCTTCAGAGACATTATTATATTGCATTATATATTATATTACATTATATGATCATTATATCATTATATTGGGAAAGACAAGGATTGTACATGTTTTTAGTAGGACCTTTTAGTATGGTACCGCAAGGTTTAAGAGTAATAGCAAAGATCATTGAATACTGACCAAGATAGGGCAACATATCATGTTCGGAGAAAATATCTTTCAATACTGACCAGGAGGAACATAATATGTTACAATGATGTCATAAATGCATGAGTACAATGTCAATTTTTCAATGACATTTCATATCAGTGTATGATGTCTGATAGCGAAAGTTAGCAATACAATTTGGATTCCTTTTATTTTTAGGTGGTTTCCAACCCCCCATCCAGCACAACACATAAGGCGTTATTCTCCAAAGTGCTTAAGTCTAAAAAAAGTGCTTACTGCAGGCTAAAAATGATGGAGCTGAGCACTTTTTGGACTTAAAGGAGAGGTTTGGTGTGTTAAGGACCCAAAGTATACTGCAAAATCAAAAAAAGTTGGAAGCACTTTTTTGGACATACGTGCCTGGGAGAATACCACCCGTTGACATCATAATAATAACACAAGTAAACAAACAAACAAACAATAGGAAGTACACAAGTTTATTTATTTTTTTATGCTTACAGCCCATGTGAGATTGATGGTGAGATGCCCATAATGGATTCATCCTGTTGGCTCTGCATGGCTCTGTGTCTCTCCTTCCTTCTCTTCCTTCTTTTCCCTCTCTACTTTCTTATTCCCTTCTTTTCCTTTTCCCTCTCTACTTTTGATTCCCAGCTGCCACTTAGACTCTGGGCATGCTCCCAAACTCAATCGCTTTGCCAGCAAGGACTCTCCAAATCTTTGCTGGAGCATCTGTGGCTCTGACGTAAAAAAAAAAAAAAAGTACACTCAGGTTGGCAAGCGCATTTCATTTTCGACAGTGGACACATGCAACAGTCAGGTCTCTGAAGGGGGTGAATAGACGTCATGGGCTTGGCAGTAAACGCGACTTGAATTGCACTCGATTTTTTTTTTTTTTTTTTTACAAAATGTCAGACAAATTAGCTTGGGAGAAGATCTGTGAGTAGTTGTTGTTATGTTGTTATGTTCAACAAACCTTCAACATGCTATGAGATATTTGTTGTTGGACTGTGTGACCCCCAACTGTCAATAGCTGGCAACTATCGTCTAGTCCTAATTGGAACTTCATGCTAGCCTTAACCTTCCACCTAAATCACAACCTGTTTGTAATCCTCATTGTCAACAGAGTGTCAACTGATATTGTTTGTGTGTGTGTGTGTGTGTGTGTGTGTGTGTGTGTGTGTGTGTGCGTGCGTGCATGTGTGTGTGTATGTGTGTGTGTGAGTCTGTGATGTGAAATCGGTAATTGGTTCCTTTGGTCACTGGCAGCTGTTAGTAAATTATGCCATGCAAAACACACACACACACACACACACACACACACACACACACACACACACACACACACACACACACACACACACACTCTCATATCTCATTGAAGACAGTTAATCCAGTGCAGTATCACTGCTTTAATTATTAAGGCTGAAAAAAGAACGCTATTGCGCTTATCTCGTCTCTGCCTGTTTTCATTGGCCAGTGGGCACGAGTGTGAAGGACCTGCATGTGAACTTTTGAACCTTTCCCATAATAACAGCAATACAACCCTCTGTAATGCCGTTCAATGTTACCTTTAAGCCACCCGTAAGCAGGATTTAAAAAATAATGCCCTTATGGAGCCTGTTTATACAAGATACACCATCATCCGCAAGCCCCCCTAGCTGCCTGCCTGCCTGCCTGCCGTAGCGTTTCCATCACTGCTCCTTTAACCAGCAACACTTTTAATAGGACTAGTCTGAAGCCTGGCCGGCGTAAGCACACATTCACGTTTACCCTTGGTCAAGTTTAATGGGGTTAAAAAAGAGTTCCGCGGCCAGTGGCCAGTGTACACATTCAGCATTTGTCCGAGCGGATTTGGCTGATCGGGAATGACAGTTTCCAAGCAAAACTTGTCCGTTAATTGGACCTAGTCTGTGGCTGCTGCTGCCTTCTGTGACTGCTGTTGCTCCTGTTACTTTAGTAGCCTTGTGCTATATTCTCTCTCTCTGTTTGTGTGTGTGTGTGTGTGTGTGTGTGTGTGTGTGTGTGTGTGTGTGTGTGTGTGTGTGTTTCCATATGTATTTATGAATGTGTGTTATAAGCTGTAAAAATAGACCTGTAGAGAAAGAAACATACTGATATACAGAAATGAGGCAGACAGACAGAGAAGGAGAGAGACATAAGGAAAGAGAAATGGGGAGAAAGAGAGAGATGAGGCAGAAGAGAGAGAGAGAGAGAGAGAGAGATGAGACTGAAGAGAGAGAGAGAGAGAGAGAGATGAGGCAGAAGAGAGAGAGAGGTAAAAAGAGAGAGATGAGGCAGAAGAGAGAGATAGGGAGAGAAGAGAAGGATGAGACTGAAGAAAGAGAGATGAGACAGAAAGAGAGAGAGAGAAATGAGGCAGATAAGAGAAAGAAAGAGAGAGGGGTGAGGCAGAAGAGAGAAAGAGAGAGAGAGAAATAGAGAGATGAGGGAGAAAGAGAGAGACTCTCCCTGGGGCTCTGGGGGCGGGCTGAGGTGAGAGTGTGGCTGTGCCAAAGTGTGAACTCTCCTGCAGGCAAGATCCTCCCCAGCCGCCTGACAACCTCCTCTCTCTCTCTCTCTCTCCTCTCTCTCTCTCTCTTTCTCCCTCTCTCTTTCTCTCTCCTCCCCCCCTCCTCTCTCTCTCCCCCACTGCTCTCTGCTCGCCACCCACCAGTGGCACTGTCGCTAGACACCCAGCACTTAAATAATGTATGTTTGGCTCCAGGCGTTGCATGCTACATTTTCTGACTGAGTAGACAGGGACTGGCACAGGGGGATGTAAGCTTCTCCTCCCCCTTCACCCCACCGCAACCCCCACCCCACCCCACCCCACCCCCCATCCCTATCCCTCTCCGTACTTAGGCAAACCTCCAACATCTTCATATTTCACCCTTCCAATAGCGCAACCCCTGTTTTGATTAAATTTGAGAGTCTGTGTGAATAGATCAGGCTAGGATGGAGGAGGGAGATGTCATTTTTGTTTGTTGGAAAACAAACAAACAAACAAAAAAACAAAAACTGCAGGTTATGCTTTTACTTTCACTATACCTTTGGCAGGGATAGAAGTGTTAAAATGGGTGTATATTATTTCATTTCCTTCGCTCTCTTTTTTTATTGGTTAATCCTCTGTTTTCTCGCATTCCTCAGTTTTGTGTCTGGTTCGATTGGATTTTGATGGATTAATATGGTTGAGCAGTGCCGCTGTGAAAGGGTTGTCTTTCGCCCCCCCCCCCCCCCCCCACACACACACACACACACACACACACACACACACACTCCATTTCAGCAGGTCTGCGTCAGATGTGCCTGTGCTCATTCCCAACATGATTTAAGTCAGTAATATATGTGCAATAACACTAATGCAATGACATAAGGCAAACTAAATAACTTTAATAATCCACTGTAATTGCTTTGATTTTTATTATGACTCAGCCGCCACTGCAGAGCTGCTTTGAACCGCCTTTGATAATCCAATATGTTTCCCTTTAATCTTTCAGCCTATGTGTTGTGCAAAATTAATTGAATATTGACAAGGAAATTTGCAAAACCTTGGTAAACAGCGTGTCACATGCTAAACTGATTATTTCCATCGAGGGGGGCTGGGGCTGGGGTTGCGTGCTACATTTAGGAATGATTAAGTATCCAAACATGGTGTAGGATTCCTTGGAATTGCATCATGGTTTTCATTGCCTTTGGCTTAGCCCCCTTTTTTTTTGTTTAAAGGTAAAATGACAGCACTGAACACTTGTTTATTATTTCCTATCCTCGAAGACTCCCAGATTTAATTCAACAGCCTTAACACTCAGTGAAAAGAAATAACAGGTTGATTGTACTTGTTGGTGCGAGATAATTTAGAAATAGAAGTAGCGAGTTGAGTTGCTGTTGAAGCTATGAAATGCTAAATGCTGCTTGTACTCCTTTTTTTGGCAACAGAAACTTCCAAGCACAAGCGAGATAATTATAAAGTGTGTTCTTTTTATTCACCCTGGGGTGTTAGGTCACACCGCCGCTGTCAGTGTGGGAAGTGAGCAACTGCGCTGGCAGGGGCAGACGTCTCAACCCCTATCTGTCAGCTGATGTTCGCCATGAGATAATGATGACACCCATCATACGTAGGCTGTCATCAGGCCGCATCAACTTCACTCAACTACAAATCTCTGTCGCTCTCTTTCTGTCTTGCTCTCTCACTGTCCTCTTTTCTAGTCTTTTATTTTGTCTTATATACTCATATATATTTTCTTTCTCTCTCTTTCTCTGTCTCTCTCTCTCTCACTTTCTGGTTCTCAGATGCAAATGACATCGTAAGCAGGTAGAAGTGGGGTTAAGCCTATAGCCTTAAATCTATGAGTGCTGATCTGAATGCTTTCAAACTTTCTAACTAGAAATGGTGTCACTGAAAGACAAACACATTCAGAAACACACTCGGAGATGAGGCCTGGCACCAGTGCTCGGAATCAGTGTGTGTGTGTGTGTGTGTGTGTGTGTGGAGTGAAGTTGACTAACAGCTGTGAAGGCTTCCTCTAAGGTCTCTTCAGGACTTGACTGCTGCCTGACACATTTACTGCAGCAGTGGCACTGCATGCGCAGCATAAGATCACTTGGCTCCGAAGACAAAAAGGCCTCTTAATCGGCTTCTTTATACGCTTATATAAGCTTCCCTCCCTTGGCTTATGGGCAGGGCAATCAGACGAGCCCTTGTTCCTGGTAAAATACCACAAAACACACTCTGTCCCCAATTTGGGACAGTTTGGGACGCTTAAACATTACGTTTACTTTAGTGATATTGACTCTAGAGATATGAATGTCCCTGATTGCCAAGGAGAATTCAGGAAAACTTCCCTAAATTTTTAATCATGGAGGTTTGGTCACATTAGCAGAGGTCTTGGGCCTTGTTTATAAAACATTCCTACGTACATTGGTTTGTACGATCAAATCCACGACAAAGTACAAATTTATGAGAAGCGTCTTTGACATGAGAAAGTTCTTATATAAGATTCCCTCCCTTGGCATAGACAGGGCGATCAGACAACCCCTTGTTCCTGTTAAAATTTCCCCAAGAAACTCATTTTGTCCCTGATTTTGGAAGCTAAAGACTCTAGAGATGTGAATGTCCCTGTTTGCCTGGGAGAATTCAGGGAAATTTTCCAGAATTTTCGTCTCAGAGGTGTGGTCACATTAGCAGAGGTCTTGGGCCTTGTTTATAAAACATGTTTGATCTTGGTTCGCACAATCAAATCCGTGCCAAAGTACAGATTTATGAAAACCGTCTTTGACATGGGAAAGTTCTTATTTCCACGTCAGGTTCCAGCTTGACGTACGACCATTTCATTGTGGTAATGCTTGGTACTGCAGTCAGTTTGAGATGCAAAAGCAATGATTTTTTGGATAATTAAAGACGAAATCACCCCTTTCCCTTAGGCCTTAGCTGCTTCATACTGTATGATAACTTCCAGTGTTGCTGAGTGATTTCAAGCATAACCCTGTTGAACGAGCCTGCTAAATGCACTAGTTAGTGAGTGGAACAAAATAATTTGGAACAGCATAGACCTTAGGCGACTGCAGAGGCGAACAAGCACTTTACATTAAGTCACTGGAGCCTCCGATTATTCGAAAACGAAAGTAAGATCTGAAGTTCCGGTGACTCAATGTAAAGTGCTTGTTCGCCCTTGCGTTCACGTTCGGTCTATGCTGTTCCAAATTCTTTCATTCTATGCGCTATCTAGTGCAGTTAGAAGGCTCGTGCAACAGGGCTATGCTTAAAATTACTCCGGAGCTACACTTTAAGGGGTTGGGTCTGGTTGAGGGTGTGCTCAAGACAGCTGCCCTGCTGTGTAAACATTCTCTCCAAGCAGACCACAGACCAAATACATTGATGATTCGGCCTGTATGTTATCCCCAGGAATTTCAGCATCCGTCCATTGGAAAGAGAACAAAACGCAGTTGGGGCCACACTTCAAATGAAATACGAACGACGTTTATTAAATTGCACTTGGGCTGCGGGTTTTCTAGAGGAAGACATTATTCTTCATTATCGTCATATTTCCTGTTCGCTGCAGAAGTGCATCATGGTTACAGCTGAAGGATCTGAGAGAGCAATAGATGGTAAAGGGGGAAGGTCTCTCTCTCTCTCTCTCTCTCTCTCTCTCTCTTTCTCCTCCCGGCTAGCTATTTGTCTCCTTTCTCCATCTGAGTTTCAGCTCACTAGACAGCTGGCGAGGAAACCCAGGCTGCACCTCTGCTCGTCCCTGCCAAGAGCTGGACTGGCACCATGCCCCATGCTCTCCCAATAAACACACCAATGAGTCTCTCTCTCTCTCTCTCTCTCTCTCTCTCTCTCTCTCTCTCTCTCTCTCTCTCTCTCTCTCTCTCTCTCTCTCTCTCTCTCTCCCTCTCTCTCTCTCTAACTCTCTCTTGATCACTCTCCCTCTATGTCTGTCTGCTGTCTCTCTTAACTCACAGACACACACAAAGCCATAGCCACTCACACCATTCTCTGTCTTGCACACACACACACACACACACACACACACACACACACACACACACACACACACACACACACACACACACACACTTGAAGCCATCACGTCTCTCTCAAACACACAGACAAACAAACACACAGACACACTCACATACTTGAAGCCATCCTTTCTCTCACACACACACTTGAAGCTATCCTGTCTCCCTCTCACACGCACACACAAACACACAGACACACACAAACATGAACCCATCCTGTCTCTCTCTCACACACAGACAAACACACACTTCAAGCCATCTTCTCTCTCTCTCTCTTTTTCTCTCTCTCTCTCTGGTCTGATGTTAGTGTGTCTGCTGCTTGTGTTGCACTTTCCTGGAAAGAGCAGCGGCTGATTGATGGATGCTCCTCCTCTGGCTGCCGGAGAGTTCCATAAACAAACCAGGGTGGCGTCACACACACACACACACACACACACACACACACACACACACACACACACACACACACACACACACACACAGAGGACGGAATCACATGTTAAAGAAATCAAGCCAGATAAAAGGGATATCAATTCAAGTCCCATTGCATTGTGTGTTCACTTGAGTGAAGAGGAGGTAGAAAGGGGAGAGAAAGGCCACTGACACCAGTAGCCTGTGCAGTATACTGTACTGTGAAGTATTATATTAGTATAGTAAGTATGTGTACTTCTGAAATGGATAATTTCTCGCTTTGATTATAATGGGAGGAATCACGATCAATGCCGTTGTTGTCTGATCCTATAATCTCGGTGATCAGACAGTCGGTCAACACTTTGCTTCATACAAGGGTCTGGGATTCCGGGTATTGAGAAACAAATGCTTGCTGGAGGTCTTTAAATTCAATTCAGTCTTTGTTTTTGTTGTTGGTGTATATGAAAGTGAACCATGCCTGCATTGGTGTGTTTAGTAGGTGACCTTTGACCCTTGCGATCACTGTGAAATGGACCAATGATACGCAGCCTTAGATGTTTAAAAAACACATGTCAAACAACTGAGGAACATCTTACCTACTAAGGCCTTTACCAGGGCCGTTTCAAGGTACTTAGGGGGCCCCAAGCAAACAGGACATGGGGGCCCTTCACCCCCCATAAATACCTACATGAACCACAATATAATCTTCAAGCATCTTCAATATAATTACTTGAATTGTACAGTTGTCTAACCTGAGTTTAAAGTCATTTTTGTTGAAAAACATCACCAACTAAACTACTAAAATGATTAAACAGGCAATTGCCTGGTTTGCCAGTCCTGTTGCGACGGCTGTTAAGCAAAGAGGGGGACATAGTATTAACATTTTTTAGCAGAGTCCAAAGAGAGCCAAGGTATGGCAATGATCAGCCTGCCACCTTATATTAGCATTGTTGTTGTAGTTGTAGTTGTTTTTACTTCAGTTACCTCTGCCAAAGAAGTTTTCACTATGGTTTGTCTGTTGGTTTGACTGTTTGCTAGTGCTCAGTAGGTCTGGGAAATAGTGAGATGCATCCATGGGAGGAAAAAATGAGTGTGGATAATATCCATCTGCAGCATAGAAAAAAAAAATACCTTTCGTTCTCTTGTTGATGATTTTTCCAAGTTTCCAAGTCAGAGGCCGAGGACATGTCAACACTAAAACAAAGTTTCCTCTTGTTTTATATAACTTCCGAACTAGATCCCTGCTTGCAGCTGGAGTAGGAGAGAAGTGCGTGTCTCATTTTGATGTGTGTTTTTCGTCCACCCACAAGATGGTTGGCAGTTACGACAGGCATGTGCCCGGCAGGCTGCGCTGGATGATGGCTGGTCTGGTCCGGTCTACTCTGTCTAGTGTGGAGAGAGAGGGACAACAGCAGCAGCAACAACAACAACAACAACAACATCTTACATTTCTATAGCACTTTTCAAGACACCCAAAGCGCTTTACAGTGGAAGGGGGACCTCACTGACCACCACCAATGTGTAGCACCCATCTCGGTAATGCACGGCAGCCATTAAGTGCCAGATCGCTCACCACACACTAGCTTGACATGACATGACATGGCATTAAGACAGCAAGGGCAGTGCGGAGCACCCTACTGCCACTGGGAGATCAGTCCAGCCTCATCCAGATCACTTGTCACACCTTTGCTGGCCCCTGCCAATGCCTTAGGTATAAGTGGACAACACAATCAGACGTCAATACGAGAAAAACTCCAAATTCATCAGTTCTCCCACAGTACTAGCTTGCTACACTGTAAGTACTATCTACAGAAACTAACTTTTTGTATTATATTACAAGGAATTATTAAAACAAAAATAAGGAAATATTTTTGTTTTATAACAAGAGTAATAAGTGTCTTACTTTTTGTATTATACTGTAATAAGGAAACGTTTCGTTTTATAACGGTAGTAATAAGTGTCATATATCTGGGCTTATCTCAGTAATAGCCTAAAGAAGTTCTTCCATGTTCAAAAAGACTAATGGTTCCAATTCAAGTGAAATAAAAACAAAGAAGACAACTAAGACTTTGAAAGCCCAGAGTGTTTATGACAGATAGTAGATCTGCAGGAAATGTGTTGCTAAACGGGACTTCAACACCACTTTCCAGCCACTAAAAGTGTCTTTTCTGCTCCAAGTCGGCCCGTGTGAAGACTCTCCCTATGCCAGTCTCTTCCCACTTTTTTTTTTTTTTTCTTCTTCTTTCCCCTGCTTCTGGAGAGCATACATTCTGAAACATACTAAATCCCACCTCAAATCCCACCATGGAAGCTCCAACAAGGCTCCGAAATGTAAGTCTAAGCCCTATTATTGGGCTGCTAATGCTTGTGCTGGATGGCGAACCACGGCAAAGCCAGCGGCCATAGAAGAATTAGAAATAAATATGCACCGAGACGAGATAAATATAGAGAGTGGGCAAATCTGCCACCAGAGCGCGCGTTTGTGGAGGCGCAATTTGCAAGCGACAGGGAGGAATTTTGAACAGCTCTATTCGGTAATTGACGGATTAAATTCAGCGGCTATGGATCCGGTTAATATGTGCTATAATTTAGGCAAGGGAAGAGGGATGGAAGTGAGGCTGAGAGGTGGAGTGGAGGGGGGGAAGATGGTGGTGGTGGTGGTGGTGGTGGGGGGGGGGACTCTATCAAATTTTTGGGCATATTTTAGAGCCAATGGACTCCCCACTCATAGCGTACCTCATTTCAAGGGCCCCTCACATTAGCCAGCCAAGGGAGGGAGGGAGGGGAGGGGAAGCAGAACAATCTACTTGTGGGTTCTCTATCGCCGTGTTTATCTATCTATTTATTGACTGGTAGGGGCTTTCCCCGGCACTCTAAATTAGGGATGGCAAAGTGGAGCTCGCTCGATCGCCAGCTTTGGCAGAGGATGGATTTCCG
>JAODXP020000028.1:2697739-2702739 GCA_027497455.2 Sardinella longiceps
CTCTCACATTAAAGGGCGCGACATTTCATTTGCACACGATGTTGATTAAAACATATCCTCGTGCCAGAGAGGAAGTGGGCCGAGGGTTCTGACGCTTGGCTTGGCTTGGCTTGGAATCGGGGATCAAAATCTGAGGAAAAATGCCCCTAATAGAGAGACATATGGAGGTGGTTGTGGAGGCTAAAGACATGTGGTCACAATATCAAAGGACAGGACAATCAGTAAGGGACTTTAAAAAAATGGGCTTGTTATCAAGGAATCTGCTGTATTTTTTTATTTATTGTGAGATATAATGTCCTTCTGTCTGCCTTTTCACATTGTATGATTTCATTATCGACATATTTTTTAAATATGATTTATCCTATTTTATAATTATTACACAGTAATAACAAATGTACATCGTTTTCCTTAACTTGGTATTACAGTATATCTATCTATCTATCTATCTATCTATCTATCTATCTATCTATCTATCTATCTATCTCTTCTTCTTCTTCTTCTTCTTCTTCTTCTTCTTCTTCTTCTTCATTATTCCATGGATTTATGCCCTCCAGACAGCCTGGCATTTCCAAACAGATTCTCCCATAGACCTGCCACTTCAGCTCAGTGGAGAAGGCCAGTGCTGAGACTGTGTGTGTGTGTGTGTGTGTGTGTGTGTGTGTGTGTGTGTGTGTGTGTGTGTGTGTGTGTGTGTGTTGTGTGTGTGTAAATTGGTGTCGCCGAGCCGAAGGGGTCAGAGCCGCCAGCGCTGCATGGCGTGCTCCTCACCTGGACACCTGGGATAGGTGTGTGTGTGTGTGTGTGTGTGTGTGTGTGTGTGTGTGTGAGAGAGGTGTCAGTGGCTCAGCTGTGGCAGCTTGACCGTGACTCCAGGGCAGTGCCAGCTGCCAGCTCACATCCGACCAGGGGTCGCTCGGGGATACCCACGCCACACTACCCTGCGCCGTGCCACTCTGTTTGCCTCCAGCGGGCGAAACGTAAAACGGTCGCTGCCACCACCGGCCCGTGCCGGCCATCAAGGTGTCTGACATCACAGGTGACAGCGTCTGACACACAACTGTTGGGTCACATTTAGTCAGCCTTCTTTTTTTTATTCCATTCCACCTGTTTAGAGTGTGTGTGTGTGTGTGTGTGTGTGTGTGTGTGTGTGTGTGTGTGTGTGTGTGTGTGTGTGTGTGTGTGCGTGTGTGTGAGTGTGTTTGTGTGTGTGTGTACATGTGTTGATGTGTGTAAGATGCATCATGCTTGAGTCAGTGTGACAAAGAGGTGTCGCTGAAGTCATATGAGCTGAACGTCTTTAAAGCCCCAGTAGTGAGGGACATGTACGTGCGTGTGTGTGTGTGTGTGTGTGTGTGTGTGTGTGTGTGTGTGTATGTGGTCGAAATGTGTATACGATTATGTATTTGTGCCCCAATTTTGTGTTATCCTGCCTACAGTTTTGGACCCTGTCTTATTATCTTTATTGACATCCTTTTCCCTAAACTTCATGTCAGTAACTAGCCTACAGTATAGCACAAGAAGTTTGGTGTATTGCCAAATATATGCGACAGTGACACTGAACTGAATTGAATATGTTTGTATATAATTTACACAAATACAGCTGAAGACAGTGTGTAGTGTGTAGTGCATGTATACTGAACATGCACTCAACACTTGTGTAATGCACCACACATGTAGTACACTGTAAATAAACGTTATCATCATTCATCTCCTGTGTCCTTCAGTTGAATATGCAGGGAGATTGTGAGCCATGCATGGCATATCAGAAGGATTTGCAGCAGGCATGGCATGCAGTCCCTGCACGGCACGGTTGCGGAACGACAGAGCAGCTAGAGGTAACACACTAACCCACTTAGAAGGCGTTTCCTATCTCCTCACCTCGGCTAATGCATCAAGGTAGGTTAGCAGGGTTAATAATCGCCTCTGAGAAGTAGCGAAGTAGCGCGTCCTAAGTGTGCAATGACGCAACACTTTATCAAGAACGTGTTTCTTTTTTCTTTTCTTTTTCAAATGACTTTTTTTTTTTTTGCAGTTCTACTGTACTCTATTTCCACCTTAACGGAGATAAATGGTGTGTCTGTGTGTGTGTGTGTTTTGTGTATGTCTGTGTGTGTGTGTGTGTATGTGTGTGTGTGTACGTGTGTGTGTGTGTGTGTGTGTGTGTGTGAGTGAGTGAGTGAGTGAGTGTGTGTGTGTGTGTGTGTGTGTGTGTGTGTGTGTGTGTGTGTGTGTGTGTGTGTGTCTGTCAGTGTGTTACAGTTGTTGGTGTTCTGGATGTTGCAGGTTTTGATCACTGTGGGTGGAGGAAAGTGCTTGTTCTCATTCAGTGAGAGTAGACAGCAGGACTAAAGGAATAGCCTCACACCTTTAAATGTCCAAGCCGTTTGAAAGGCTCTGCAGCATACCGACGGGAGTAGGGTTGGGAGGGGAAGGAGGGGGTAAAAAGAGAGTGAGGGGAATGAGATAGAGAGAAAGAGAGAGAGAGAGAGAGAGAGAGAGAGAGAGAGAGAGAGAGAGAGAGAGAGAGAGAGAGAAATTGGGGAATCTATTACCGACACTTAGGTTCAGCAGTGGCATGGCCATTCTTTCTCTCTCTTTCTCCTTCACTCTCTCTTTCTGTCACTCTCTCTCTCTCTCTCTACCTCCCTCTGTATCACTCTCTATCCCTCGCTCCCTCACTCTCTCTCTCTCTCCCTCTCACCTATAAACACACAGAAATGTGTTGAGGCGGCCAGGAGGCCCCTCTTTATAAGTTCCCCCTGCTCGCGAGGTAATGCGCTTTGAATGGCTGCTAAAATGGAACTGGGAGAATTTCATTCCCCCGCATTCTCTCCAGACGCGTCACCTTTGGCCTGCCAATGATATGAACCCCGCGCTTGTTTTCTTCCTCTCCTCCCTCTGATGGGAAGGAGAAATAAGCTTCTCGGCAGCTGAAGGAGGCATGGAGAGTGTGTGTGTGTGTGTGTGTGTGTGTGTGTGTGTGTGTGTGTGAGGGGGGGGGGGGGGCAGTAAAGGCCTTTGCCAGCTTATTTATTTATCCTGGGAAAGACAGGTGTGGCATCCAAGACTCAAATTAACCAATCAGCAATCAGTTAAGTATCGGCCAAGGGGAAATACCTTGGGCTCAGAAGAGCTCCGCTCCGCTCAGCTTAGCTCATAGGCAAGGCCTGAGATCCATGCTTCACTCACCTCCATCTCCAGTCTGCACACAAACCAGCTCAGCGCTATCCATGTGATTTAAAGCCTGTCTGTTTTAGACTGAAGGCCCTATAGACCAATATACTACTGTTTTAGATTATCTTAGGACAGTAGGCTAATCTTTTTGTGAGCAGAGTACTGTACAATAGATTGAAGATTTAGTCAATTAGTCAATTGGTGTTTGTAACACCGTGTCCTAACTGAAAGCGACAATCGCGTTGTTGTTCACTGTCTACATAGATTCGGTTAAAACGGCGTTCTATTCGATTAGATTCTACTTTGAATCTGGCCGAGCAACGTGACTTAAGCGACTAAAATAGAAATGGAGCGAGCAACTAAAAAGTTGTGTAGCAATGCGACTTGTCGCGGTGCATCTCATAGCATTCAGTTAGGACATTCCAATAGAAAACAAAGTGATGGAACTCTTTTGGTCGCACACATGCAGTCGCATCACGTTCAATTAGGACACGGTGTAAGAGGCTATGTTAATTAATACTGGTATAATGCTATTACTTTTAATTTGGTTAGTTTTAAAATGGATGTTTTATCACAAATTTATACTCTTAATAGTCTAAGTAAAGTTGTATTCAGCAATCATTGTCACGCTATTCTGGAAGTAGTATATGAAAAAGGCTATTTCAGGGAAAAAAAAAATGTTGTATAAAATGGTAAACTAGAAAAGCGCTCAGAGAGCACAGACCTCCACTGACACAATGTGATCACAGATGGTGTTCTGAGTCACCGATCACCACCAAAATCGAATCAGTTCTTCCTTGTCCCAATACAAACAGACAGACACACACACGCTGGCGAAAACATAACATCCTTGGCGGAGGTAAAAATGGGATTCATAATGCATTATACATGCATCCATAAAGGGTTACAGTGCATTCTTTACGCCTCATAATTAGTTATCAGTTACAATACTTTATGAATGCATTATAACATGAACATGTTTTTATAATGATTTATTAACACTGAGGTAATAAAAAATGTTAGCAAAAATTCTTAACCTAGTGCATGCATGAGTGATTTCTCTGTACAAGCGTTTTGACATTGCAACATTTTCTGGGAATTATTTAAACGTAAATTATTTAAACGTAACTACAATGACAAAAAAAAAAAAAAAACTCCATAAAGGGCAAGTTAATCTCGCTTTCAAGTTGTCCAACCCTATGCAACAACATTGTTATCAAAAAGACACGCTGAATCAGATTACGGGTACTGTACATCGATTTGGAGAACCATGAACAGATTGTTCTTGTTCTAGGAACCTATTGGCTGACAGTGAAATCTATACGACATGACTGCTAAATAAAGCACTTCTATTTGCTGTGGGTGGAGAGAGAGACAGAGAGAGGGAGGGAGAGAGAGAGAGAGACAGAGAGAGGGAGGGAGAGAGAGAGAGAGAGAGGAAAAAAAGAGGGGGGGGGGGCTTTGCTTTTGTTGTGTTTGTACGTCGCTCGCCATCTCCTCCATTAGCCGTAGCGGGCGACACTGGCCGGGCGTTCGGCCACCGAGTGTGACTCGCCCCCGACGAGCTTCGAGTGGCTCAGCGGTGACCTTTGACCCACCAGTCATTCGCCGCCTCATGCGGAAAATTCTCTTGATTAAAGTGCTGCCTGTTTTCATGTGTGACTTCTCAGGCCACGCTACCACTCTGTGTGTGTGTGTGTGTGTGTACGTGTGTAGGTGTGTGTGTGTGTGTGTGTGTGAGAGAGACAGAGAGAGAGAGAGAGAGAGAGAGAGAGCGAGAGGGAGAAAGAGGAGGAGTGGGGGTGTGAGAGGGTCACGGGGTCTGT
>JAODXP020000028.1:2720239-2722739 GCA_027497455.2 Sardinella longiceps
TGTGTGTGTGTGAGAGAGAGAGAGAGAGAGAGAGAGAGAGAGGAGGGGGGGGGCAGATCAGTCCTATAAGGTCGCATTAGGTTCTAGGTTTATAGACAAAATTCCAAATTTTATTCCAAAAACTGCACCATTTAAATTCCATTGAATCCATCACCACTTGCATTCCAACAAATCAAAGTAATACAGCATGTACACTACAATTATAACACAGTTCTAATAGTCATAATATCTTCTTATAATAATGACACTATGACTGTAATACAATTACAACAGACCTCTGCTAAAGTGGCCCACAGAGGTCAATGGAGAGATACAGTAGCAAGATATGACTTAGACACACAGCAGTGTTAAATTATACTGACTAAAGGTGAGTGTGAGTGTGAGTGTGACTATCTGACTGAGTTTGTCTGGAACTTCCTGCCGTGTCTCTCTCTGTGTCTGTGTGTGTGTGTGTGTGTGTGTGTGTGTGTGTGTGTGTGTGTGTGTGTGTGTGTGTGTGAGTGTGTGCGTGTGTGTGTGTGTGTGTGTGTGTGTGTGTGTGTGTGTGTGTGTGTGTGTGTGTATGTGTGTGCTGTGTGTGTGTGTGCGTGTGTGTGTGTGTGCGTGTGTGTGTGTGTGTGCGCGCCTGTGTGTGTGTGTGTGTGTGTGTGTGTGTGTGTGTGTGTGTGCGTAGGAGACTGTAGAAGTTGTCAGTACTGTCACCTCATGTCACCACATGCTGAGTGTGGGAGATTTGTGTTGCATCACACTGCACGGTTAGGCTACACTTCCCTCCACTCTTACTGTACTCCCTATACTGTGCTGCTGCTGCTACTGCTACTGTCAAGCTAACTCAGGCTGCCTCCTGTGTGTGTGTGTGTGTGTGTGTGTGTGTGTGTGTGTGTGTGTGTGTGTGTGTGTGTGTGTGTGTGTGTCTGTATGTGTGATTGTGATGTGTGTGTATGTTTTGTGTGTGTGTGTGTGTGTGTGTGTGTGTGTGTGTGTGTGTGTGTGTGTGTGTGTGTGTGTTTGTCAGTACTGTATGTGTGTGTTTTGTGTGTGTGTTTGTCAGTGTGTGTATGTGTGTGCATGCGTTTTGATGCACTATTTGCACCGAACAGGACACAAATTAAAGGCAATTTTTTGTGAATTGGTAAACATTTCCATACATAAATGTGTTTTCTTTTTGTTTTTGTTTTTTTGTATATTTTTAAAATAACAGTATCTTAATTTTTGGTGAAAAAAGTGTTTTGAGAAGAAAAAAAGAAAAGAAGAAGAAGAAGAAGAAGAAGAAGAAGACACGCAACATGGTAAAATCTGGTCCCCCGCTAAAAGAGATAGCCTTGCGCTTTCCCCCTACTCTTTATTGAGAGAAGAGGTGACGTATGGTGGCTGATAAAGTTAATTAGGCACTATAATGCACGTGGGCGCAGTGATACGCCATCAGTATGCTACTGACGTGACACGCTTGTGTAGCGTGCCGAAGAGCTGTATTGTTGAGCGTAAAAGGGCAAGAGATACCGAACAGAAATGTGTGTGTGTGTGTGTGTGTGTGTGTGTGTGTGTGTGTGTGTGTGTGTGTGTGTGTGTGTGTGTGTGTGATACCGAACAGAAAGGCAAATAAAAGACATGATTCTATCGATGCGACTAAGGCTATCTATCTCCACCCAGTTGAAAAAGCCGTAATTTGAAATGGATGTTGGCGTATTCCGACACGAAAAGAAGAAGAGGTTCATATTTAAAGAGCAGGAGATAAGCGCATTAAGGGGTGGCATGCAGGATTACTAATTGGCTTTAAATTATCTTAACCTGCTGATCGACTCGTTGTCGCTGCGTCATAGCTTTGCTGTGTTCTAAAGCTAATAGCAGTAACTTTGCAGCTAATTCACACAGTCTGCAAATGAGCTGATGACTCCACATGGTTGGCTGGTTATGACATTGACCTGCTATGCTGTCAAATGGATAGCCTTTCAACCTCTTGACAAGACAAAAGACATTTTTATTTTAATAGATTTATAATCTTTTAGAACGTGGTTTGATAGTGGCTGGTTCTCAAAGTCCTAATTTGACTTGATCAGTCATGATTCTGACTTACGACTTGTGTTGTGTGTTATCATACACACTATCACCCCATCACCCCCCTCCCCCTTACGCACTGCACTGTTGGCCCTTGTTAAGTCCCCTCAACATACTTACAGCACACCACAGCCCCCCCCCCACCCACACACACACACACACACGACACCCCAACATCACCATTCTCGTCAATGACATCTGCACTCCCCTCCCTCATATAGGCCCACACACACAGCACACTCCCTCATCAGACAGCCTTTAACATACAATACATTCAGCACATTGCAGTGCCCACCCATCTCCCCCATGACCACCCTCTTTACACATATAACAGTACACTATCCCATCTTCTCTGTAACCCCCTGCTCCCTCACCGTGACCCATGACAGTTGGATTAGCCTTAGCTAGCTGTGGATCTGCCCAAAGTTTCAACAATTTTACAATT
>JAODXP020000028.1:2730239-2732739 GCA_027497455.2 Sardinella longiceps
TCTTGCCAGCATCTCTTGCTTTAAATCTCTCTCTCTCACACACACACGCACACACACACACGTGCATAAACACACACACCCTAACACATACACCCGTGCATGCACGCACGCACACACATTCATGCACACACATGTATATGCGTACAGACGAGTACAGACTTTGATGTCCGGGAAAAGCTGCTTTTTTGACATCGCCATGTGAGAGCAACCCTTGTCAACGCAAGCGACGAAGGCTTGTGAGGAGCAATTATGGTGGCACCAGGCACACACACACACACACACACGTGCGCACACATGTACACACACACACACACACACACACACACACACACACACACACACACACACACACACACACACACACCCATACACATATGAAAAACAAGGCATCTCTCTGTAAGAGGCCCAGAAGTTGTTTGCACAGAAGAGGGAGGTAGAAGAGGGTTGGGGTGTGTGTGGGGTGTGTGTGTGTGTGTGGGTGTGTGTGGGGTGCAAAGAATATTCCGGAGCTTTTAAGGATCTTTCCCTCTCGCTTTGTAACAGCAGTAGGGGTGCTCTTCCTGAGGAGGGTTAAACCAACAAATGTCATCCTCCTGACTTCAAGTTACAGTGTGCTCGGAATTATACCACTGGCTGGATGCGGTGAGAGAAAGAAAGAAAAGAAAAAGACACGGAAGAAAAGACACAGAGACAGTCGTTGCAGAGGGGGGCCTGCCAGAGATAGCGAGGGATAGAGAAAGAGGGAGGGAGGAAGAGAGAAGGGAGAGAGAGAGAAAGAGAGAGAGAGAACCATGAAGCCCCAGAAACCAAAAAAAAAAAAAAAACTGTGGATGACAGTAGCTGTTCATTTCTCTCTCTCTCTCTCTCTCTCTCTCTCTCTCTCTCTCTCTCTCTCTCTCTCTCTCTCTCTCTCTTTTTTTTTCTCTCGTCCGAGGCTCACAGCACTTTTGCCTTATATAAGAGGCACCCCACCGAGTCCTCTCAATTATTTGGGGAAAAATCTTCAGTATGCACTTTAAAAGTTAATGCTTTCATGTCCTCCAAATTGGGCGAAGAGTGGAGAAGTGAAGGGCTGGTGATCGCAGATGAAGATGTTCGGGCGGCCTCCTTTTCGGGAAATAAAGTCGATATTGAATTATCAACCGAAATGTGTCAGCGGTGATATTTGGTGACTACCCCCACCCAACCCCACCCCGCTTTCCTCCTTTCGTTCGTTCGCTCAGTAACTCACTCGTTCGACCCGTTTTTTTTTTTTTTTCTAGCGTAGTTGGAGCGAGGCTGCACTCTTTTTGGAGGAGATTAGGATGTGGAGGTTCTGTCTGGCCGGCCCCTTTGCAGATGAACTGGTCGCCTTTTCATGACTAACTGAGCAGAACTGAGTCTCCCTGTGATCTCACTGCGTGCTCAAGTCCTGAGATCACAGGGAAAAGTCCTAGGGGTTGGGAGATGCCCCCCCCTCTCTCTCTCTCTCCCTCTTTCCCTTCCTCTCTCTCTCTCTCTCTCTCTCTCATTTCTCTATCTCGCTCTCTCTCTTTTTCTTTTTGGTCTATTTCTCTCAGATTCTGTCTTTTCCCTCCTCACCCCCTCTCAGAATTTGTAAAAGTAAAAACAGTCTTAAGAACTTTTCATGAGTTTTTCTAAAGTTTGTTTTTTCTTGTTTCTAACACCTTTAGCTGTCTGAAATTGAACTCCACTGCTATATGTTGTTACAACGGTCATTACAGTCAGTATTTTGTGGAAATACTGTGGGATGTGTCAATGCAGTGTTACTGAAGTGGTCAATGCTGCTTAACACCTTCTCATTGAGGTCTCTGTTTTGCATGTAACATCTCACAGGCGGTCTTTTGTGGCCCAAGTGGCCTGTCATCGCTAAACAAACGCCGTCACCAAGCGTAGCCATAAGGTTACCCTGGCTCCTAGCCCTTGGACCTTGGCTGGCAGCACAAGACCCAGGGGATCACCCCCTTATGTGCCCCACTTTGAGACATGAGGCCTGGGCAGGGTTATTGTCGTTTGACCCCCCCCCCCCCCCCCACACACACACACACCCACACACACACACACACACACACACACACAGACACACACACACACACACCATCCCTCAGAGGTTCGTTTGACCCCCATCCCCACCACAACCAACACACCCGACCCCACTCAACACTCCCCACTACACCACACACACACACACACACACACACACACACACACACCATCCCGCCCTCAGAGGTTAAAGCACACCTTCCCGCTAAAGGTCACAGAGGTCAAACATCTGCATGTGAAATGTGAAACCTTTGACATTCCAGGGTGAGCCCCTGAGTCCACAGGCCCCCTCTGTGTGCGTGTGTGTGTGTGTGTGTGTGTGTGTGTGTGTGTGTGTGTGTGTGTGTGTGAGAGAGAGAGAGAGAGCACCGCTGGGCCTCAGCACACTGACCAAAACCATGCAAGCCACACATGCACACACTCACAAAAACTCCTTTTCACATACACTCATATGAAC
>JAODXP020000028.1:2737739-2740239 GCA_027497455.2 Sardinella longiceps
ACACACACACACACACACACACACACACACACACATGTACGCACATAACACTACACACACACACACACACAAAATGTAGCTCTAACACTCACACAAGGGTTAGGATTAGCTAACGCTAACACCTTACACTACACACACACACACGCTCACACACACACACACACACACACACACACACACACACACACAATGCAGCAGTAGCCCTTCTCTGTTATGTAACACTTAGCCGTGCATTCCATAAGTAATACACAATCCCCCCAGTCACACACACACACACACACACACACACACACACACACACACACACACACACACACACACACAAGCTGCAATATTACTATAGCATGTAACCTATAAAGATAGGTGACACCTCTCTAAAAATCACCTGCATCATTTGCAGACATTACAGTAAACACCGAAAAAGAAAATAATAATACAAAAATAATAATAATAACAAACCAACTTCATGTGGGCAAGATAAGGGTGAATAAACCGGGCAGTGAGGGGAGAGAGCTCACAGAGGAGCGAAAGAAAGAAAGAAAGCTCGACAGAAAGAAAGAAAGAAAGAAAGAAAGAAAGAAAGAAAGAAAGAAAGCCCAACGCATTGAGTTGTTCCAGGGGGTTAGAGGACCAGTTTATATCACTTGCACTGAGAGATGGAGGCAAGCTGAGGTCTTAAACCCAATAAAATCTGCTCTCCCGTGCCAATGTAAACCAGACAGGCCCCTAAACCCTCTTAGCGCTGGTAAGAGCATTAAAGATAAGAAATCTTATTGTTCCAGGGGAAAGCAAAGGAGAATTTTTTCTTTGGGGGGGGTTCTCTTCTTTTCGTTTCTGTTATATGTTTGTCACATGGTTGAGGTGCGAAAGAATTTGAATAATGTCTGAGGTTCCCACATATAGAGGTCAGATTTGGAGCCCATGGTTGTGTGGTTGGTGAAAGGAATAAAAGAGAAGAAAAGTTAGTTTAAACACTAGGGAAGCCATTGGTTGATTAGTCTTTCAGTTTGAGCCTGTAATTCCCCTTTTGGGTGTTTTTTAACATTCTAAAGTTTTCTCAGTTGCACTGCTAGGCATGCATGTATACACAAACACTTTCACCAACAGACGTAATAAACACACACACACACACACACACACACACACACACGCACACACCACACACAGACATGCAACACATAATCAGAGAAGAAAACATCCACATACACTTCCATAGACATTCACAGCGCAAACACAAAATCTATTTAGTGACAAATTGTCATTTTTCATTTTTTTGAACAGGCTTAAAATTATTGGACATTTTTCCACATCATTGGCAACTTTACAAGGTTTCACCAGTGCAGCATCAATCCGAGTCCAAATACATGTCATAAAATTCCATCTGTCAGGGATAACAGGGTCAACAAGGGCCAGTTAGGCCACACTGAACTCTGACCGGTGCGTCACTAAGCACAGAACAGACGCCAACACACACACACACACACACACACACACACACACATTCACTCTCTTTCTTTCTCTCTCTCTCTCTCTCTCACACACACACACACACACACACACACACACACACACACACACATTCACTCTCTCTCACACACTCACTCACACACACACACACACACACACACACACACACACACACACACACACACACACACACACACACCGAGAGCCCTCTGAGCCCTAATCTGTTTACAGCCCAATTGCCACAGCTAGAACTTGGAGAGCATGGGTGTCACATACTTCCCAACACAGTTCTCTCTCTCTCTCTCTCTCTCTCTCTCTCTCTCTCTCTCTCCCTTTCTATCCCTCCTTCATTTGCCCTCTTGCTCTCTTTGTCGTTTAATGTCTGTTCTCATTTGCTCTATCTGTTTGTGTAGCCTGTCTCTTTCTCTCCTCTCCCCTCACCTTTCCTTCATCTTGTTTCTATCTCTCTCTTTTTTCACTCCCCATCCCTCCACATCCCCCTGCCCCACCCAGTAATCATGGCCCTCCACTCTCTCTCTCTCTCTCTCTCTCTCTCTCTCTCTCTCTCTCTCTCTCTCTCTCTCAGCCAGCGTTGGATTACAGCAGGCCGCACTTCACCTTGATCTGACCTCTTAAACGGCCAATAACGTTCATTACCTCCTCCTCCTCCTCTCTGCAGCCTCTACTACACCCTCCACCATCCACCACCCATCCCCGCCAACCACCCAATTTAACCCCCACCTTCACGTCCACCCCTTCTACTCACTCACTCACTCATTTCCAGCACACTCTCTCTCTCTCTCTCTCTCTCCTCTCTCTCTCTCTATCTTCCTCTCTCTATCCTCAGTTCAATTACAGCCACCCCCAGCAGGCCCTGACTAATGTCCAATAAACACTGCCCTTCAGTCCGTGCCTGAGATCTCACTCTCTTTCTCTCTCTCTAACCCCCCCCTCTCTCTCTCTCTCTCTCTCATTCACTTACCCACTCTCTTTCTCACTCTCAATCACTCACCCTCTCGATATCTCATTTACT
>JAODXP020000028.1:2775239-2820239 GCA_027497455.2 Sardinella longiceps
CACACACACACACACACACACACACACACACACACACACACACACACACACACAAACAGTCATCAGTCACACACAGATGCTTGATTTTTCTAGTGGTGACCCCAGGTTTCCTAGCGCAGCTTGCATTGTATGTCTCTGTCATCCATCCAGTGCCACTGATCATTTCAGATTATATCTTCCTGTGTGACCTACATGCATCATAATAAAATCTAAGTCTCAAACCCCAGAAGTGTGTGTGTGTGTGTGTGTGTGTGTGTGTGTGTGTGTGTGCGTATGTGTGTGTATGCGTATGACAGTATGTGTGTGTGTGTGTGAGTGAATGTTTGTGTATATATATGTGTGTATGCATGTGTGTGTGTGTGTGTGTATGTGCGCGAGTGTGTGTGTATGTATGTGTGTGTGTGTGTGTGTGTGTGTGTGCAAGCAAATTAGTGTAAAGGCAGGAGATAAGAGAGAGAGAGAGAGAGAGAGAGAGAGAGAGAGAGAGAGAGAGAGAGAGAGAGAGAGTGATACTCTTTGTGAGTTAGGGTCTCCAACAGAGGAGGGTCCAGCAGTGTATCTGTGCTTTGTTATCATAAAAGGCTCTCCGGCTAACAGAGAGTGGCGGTCAGGACACTCTTTCCAAAATGCTGCTGAGAGACAAAGACTTTTGTCTGCCTTTGCGTACCGTTTATTTCTAAAATAAAGACAAATCAATATCTTAATTTAATCACTTGTTATGAGCCTGTTTAAATGCCCATGACAATCTGCATAGATGTGAAGATTTGACGAGGAGAGAACTATGAAGATTTATTCTTTCACACTATGCAATGAAATACTTAGACACACACACACACACACACACACACACACACATGCACACACACACGCACACACACTACCATCTTCACCCTGCTCCTGCTGAGGAATTATGTATTTAGCACACATGAATGTGTACACACACACACACACACACACACACACACACACAGGAAAAAAAAAATCAGCCAGGAAATCCCTGGCAGACTGCTGCCCTTAAACACTGGCTGAAAACGATAGCATACACAGCTTCCCAGCTGTTAGCTGTTGGCCGCGTTTTTTTTTTTTCTTTTTTCTTTTTTCCTTTCCCGTTTTCCTTCAGATATAAATGGTTGCTGCTCTGCAGAGCATTAAATTAAAGTTGTGCCTCTAATGCTGGCATTTGTCGAAACCTAATGTTTGGAAGAAAAGCGATTCCTTCGGCCCTCCCCCCACGGGGACCGAGCGGTGGGGAAGAGTGATGGGTGCCTTCCACTTCCCTTGCAGACTGATACAGCTGATAGGGAGAGAGAGAGAGAGAGAGAGAGAGAGAGAGAGAGAGAGAGAGAGAGAGAAGTATGCTCCCAAATACAGTGTGACGTGAGATGTGAATGGGATGATGATAATGTTTGTGCAAGTCCTAACAATAGCAGTATCGTGTGTGTGTGTGTGCTTGCGTATGTCTGTGTGAGTATGCATGTGTGTGTGTGTGTGTGTGTGTGTGTGTGTGTGTGTGTGAAAGAAGGGAGGTTGTCAAACTCTTCTGCTGAAACTATACGCACATAATTGTATGTCTCCAGTTAAAGCGGTGTGCTCCAGATACAGTGAGTGGGATACAGTAGATCTCCCCTGCAAGTCTGCCCCTGTAACCCCTCCACTCACAATAAGCAGCGCTACACTACAAACCACTCTGGCTATGCTCTTTTCCCCATACACTAGAGTCTTCCCCAGGGGGTTCACTGTGACCAATCTCTCAAACAGACCCCCAAAAAAGCACATTCTTTAGTGTCATTATACAGTCTGCTTATGATGTGGCCTTGCAGTTATTAAAAAATATCACCGAGAAATTCCGCACAGCAATAGAGATCATTGTAAGAGAGAGAGAGAGAGAGAGAGAGAGAGAGTGCCCCCGATCGTAAGACTGTTTTTTAACACTGTGAGATCAAACACAAGAAAGGCACAACCTTTTATGGGAGGTAGTTTTCGGGTGCATGTGATGCTTTTTTTTTTTTTTTTTTTTTTTCATGGCGTAAAGAATGCTTTGGAAATCTTTGGTGAAAACGCCACAGGAAGTGATGTGGTTGAGCCAGGTCATAGAGAAAGGTTTTGCGGGCTTGTGAGTTCTCCACTAAGGCCCGGAACGAAGCAGACGGCACATCTGAAGCCGGAGAGAACGATAAGCTCGGCACCACCAGACGGAAGACTCGGGCGGCGCATGTTGTTGTCGTCCCGTCACCATTTTAACGATGAAACGTTCGCTCTCTGCTTCCGCTGAGATCTTGGCCTTCCCGTCGACTGAACCATATGCAAACCCATAAAATGGTGAGCAATACATAAAAATATGAATCATGTGTATGAAAATATCATGCCCACAGTAAAAAAGGGATTTTTATGAGAATATGTAAACATGAAATGTTGCTGAATATTATGACCAGTAGTTAGAGTATGTAATTTCTGGTAGCAGGGGAAAGCAGCAGTGAAATTTTTAAGGAGAATGTGCTTTCAGGTTAAAATCAGTCATTCTATTACTGAGAAACAGATTTAAACATCACTTTTTGCCATCTCTTTTACTAAATACAAATGGTGTAATTGCATTCTACCAGAAATACTTTTGACAATGTATGCAAGAGCTAACTGAATTATTGTATTTTAAAGTATTAAAGTCATGTTTTATACAATTAAACCATTACTCCTTGAAATCTCAAAGTGCATATTGTATATTGTATTGATACATTCTCAAAAGCCACCCCATGGTGAGTTAGTTTGTGGTGAATTACATGTACATAAAGATTCACAACCCATTCTAGATTTATTGCTGCTTTATTTAGAATAAATACATATTCACACATGAAGGGATTTTATTGTGAGGGGAAAAAAGAAGACACTTTTACTCCAAACAATAGATGCTCATAACATACAGTAGAGGACAGTAGGAAACCGAAAAACAAGCCCCAGATAACTTGGTCACAGGTTCAGCGAGGACATAGTTTGTGTGCTTCATTTCCTGTTAGTGTGAGGAGATGCTGATGTATGCGGGAGATACTATGACAGACGGCGGGGGCTGTAATTTTGTTTTCAGACCACCCGGACAGACAAACCCGCCTCCCCCCTTTGCTCTCAATGGTGCTGGCTGCAGGTGTACTTACGGTGTGTCAGTAAACTGCCCTCTATCATAACCTAGGGAAAGACAGAAGGGTGTGTGTGTGTGTGTGTGTGTGTGTGTGTTTGAGCCAGTCGCCAAGACACTGGGTCACGTGAGGCCTGTGAATCAGCATAACAAGGCAGGTCAGGGGAGTGTGTGTGTGTGTGTGTTTTTTTTTTTTTTTTTTTGGGGGGGGGGGGGGGTGAACCTGTGACACAGTTATTTTGGAGGGGGGGGGGGGTCTGGGTGACCAAGGGGACCCGTCATGACTGGCTCTTCCTCAGATCTTGCTGATGCTCATGCACTACTATCAATAAAACACAAGTCATTTTGGTGAGGACAACCTCGCAACATACTCACGACAAGAGAAAGAAGCCATTATGTTTTGTTTGTCCCTCTTAGCTTTAGCCTTGATGCTGTTTTGTTTACTTTGTGGGCTCTGCAGGCATCAGCACGGGTCTGGAGTGGAGTGGCACAAATTACACAGGCCAGCACATCACAGGGAAAGAGAAGAGAAGAGAAGAGAAGAGAGGTTGAGGGAGGGGAGGAGGGCGGGTGGAGGGGGGGGGGGTTGTTAATTGCAGCAACACATTCAGCTGATGATAATGTTACAGAATAATAATGAGATCACATAATTAATAGAAAAAAAAATCAATCAAAGCACCCATATTGATCACGTCTTCATGCATTTCAAATGATCAGCAGCCAGCCTACCTCCTCTCCCCAGGCTGAACTCAGTAGCAGTGTGTGTGTTGGACACACTCAAAAAGCATCTTTTGTTAACCATAAAAAGAGGTCACTATACAATAAAGGCGCCAATCATTTGCATAGCCATTCAAACCATAGAGATTTTTTTAAGCACAATGATTATAGAAAGACATACTGTAGCCATACAGACATTAGCAGCTGGAACAGAAAGAAAGAATACACAGAAAGAATCTCTCACAATGAGCCAATAAGACATTGCGTTGAAAAAATAGCACTTATACGTCCATACATAATGATGAATAGTCGATCAATCAATCTGACAGGAAAATAAGTTTGTCGATCTCTTTTTCTAAGACCTCTGCAGCAGGAAGGCAGGCAGGCAGACAGGCACCTATAAGACACTTGCTTGGTAGGCAAAGCACCACCACCACCACCACCGCCATCACCACCACTAACACCAACAGCAGTGGCAGTAGCAGTAGCAGAATGACAGGTGGGCTTGTGGCTGTGATGGCTGGGTGACAGGTGTCTCATTTTACTATTGATCTCTAGCCTAGCTAGCAACACACACACACACACACACACACACACACACACACACAGACGCATGCAGTTACACACACACCATCCACCCCCAGCTGAGGGGATGTGAGGCTTCAGCTATCAAACTAGATTCAGGATCACTAGTCAGACATAACCTACACCTGTGTGTGTGTGTGTGTGTGTGTGTGTGTGTGTGTGTGTGTGTGTGTGTGTGTGTGTGTGTGTGTGTTACGTAAGATAGTGAGTACATGGTGGATTTTGGGAAAGAGTACAGAGTTACAGAAGAATATAAGAAAAAAGAAACAAACACAGGTTTAAATGAGTCAAGATCATTTTTGGGGGATTAAACAAAGGCCTTAATTAGCAAAAATTTAATTTATAAATTTTATATAAACATCAAATAAATGTTATAGAGGGATATTGTATCTATAAATATAAATCAGATAGTTTAACAGTATTATTATTATTATTTTATTTTATTTTATTTTTTACGCTTTACTATCCGTCAGCCTTTACCAGTGTATCAGTGTGGAACTAAGGGGTTTTATTGTCTGTCTCTGATGTCGGGACACTGGGATGGGATCCTGCAGTGGAGAGTGGTCAGACTACAACCCTGTGTCTTAACCTCCAGCTGCTCAATGAAGATGGATAGCCTCGGCACACAACAGCCAAGTAAACATACACAAGCACACAATAAAAAAATCCTGCTTCTAACTTATAAGATATACTTTCTGGTGTTTGATTCTGGCATAAGTTTTGTCTTTTTTTCTCCCCTTGCAAACATAAGTGATACAATGTAATACAAAAATATGAATTTTTATAGGACCATATATAGAGCATGAAAGGAACAAGTTCAATCATTTATTGAGATAAATAATAATAATTGATATGTTTCATAAATGTTTTTTTTTTTTTTTTTGTCAAAGACTATATGTATGCCTGCACAGTGGTGTCTTCAGAAAGACAATTTATTATTAAATATTACATTCCACTTATATTGGTGTCAGTATAATGATATAATTGTAATAATTATTATTAAATTCAGCACAGATGAATCAATATTACATTTTGGACCATGCATTAGCCTACAGCCCATCCATACCGCAGTGCTGAATCAAAATTACAAATTGAGCGCCCGCTATGTTTGTTAGTTTTAGGGACTACAACAGTAACTGCAGGTGAGTCTGTCCATGCAACTACCCTACGTGAACTTGTGTGGCATTTCACCTATGCACTCAGCCTACTTTTTGCTCTCTCTCTCTCTCTCTCTCTCTCTCGCTCTATGTTTCTCTTAATTCATCATAATCTAGCCTACCATTTAATTTCAAGAGGTCAAATTTACAAATTTACGAACAACACACGCGCGAGTTCAGTAAAGTTCACTTAACACTTCTGCAGCAAATAATGAAAAAAAAAATGTCTTGCGCCCGATTTAACTTTGTTTGTTGAAAGGTATGGGCTACATTTTCACCTCCAACGTCGGACGTCCAAGCATGATAGGCTACTTTTCCCTATTCATATAGCCTAAACATCCTTGCTGGTATCGTTGAAAAAAAAAATCGTCAGGTTATTAAAGGTGCCTCACACAACCTCATTCCAAGGCTAAGAGAACACTTCAACGCTTCCTTTTGTTATTAGCCCATGCACTATTAATATTAAGTATCAAATCTGACGGCCACTTTCTAACTTGACCGTAAGCTTCTTGCCATCGCTTTTAATGGCATTTGATGGATTGATTTCCCATATACTGATATGAGTGCAAAGTTGTGTGATTGTTCACTGTTTTAACCAGCTGTGTGCAATACAGGAGCCTTTTTGCCTGATGCTGAAATAGTAAGACCACACTGGTTCTAAGTGTTAATGGGTTTACTATCTCTGTTTCCAGCACTGTCTGGACTCATTAGCAAACACACTCAAGGTGCTGGTTTTGTGAGCAATAAAGCCGTTACCTTTTAAGCGGCTGACATTCCCTCGCTCTATACCCAACCACTGGCTAATTGGAGTGGCAATTTCAGTTCTATTGTCTGCCGTTATAGCGCCTGTCTCAAAACGTGATAATATGATATTGGTTTGTGGACTGAGGTCTGAGTACATATAACACACAGAAACGCGCGGGAGCGAGCAGGAGAGAGAGAGAGAGAGAGAGAGAGAGAGAGAGAGAGAGAGAGAGAGAGAGAGGTTACCTATCTATGGGGTTCTACCTCCCTTTAACTTAAATACATGAATTATGGAACTATGGTCATTAGAATTTAATAACACATCTCATACTTTACTTGAGATACCATGGCATTCCATATTAAAATACCGCTCTCATTCCAAGCAAGGGGTCAACTATTAACTGTTTCCAAAAAAATACAACTAAAAAAAATATATTTTCTCTCAAACCATGCACAGCGGCAGGTCGGTACAATGTGACCCATGAATATTGGCCCAAGCCGTCACACTTGTCTCCATGGCTTGGCGGCAACCATACTCATTATGCTTCATGTGATGCCCAAGTCCTAATAGATCACTAAACGCCGGCGCGCGTGTGTGGCCTATGCTCCTCTGGGTTTCGCCTGCAATATTAGCTCGAGACTCTAAACCAGAACCACTGGCACATTTGCAATTGCTACTAACTAAAAAAAAAAAGTGACGCGGTTTAGATATATTTCCATTATTTCTGAGGGATACCTCCTCCATTAAGCCTGATCAGATTATGTCTTTTCAAAACTGGTGATCCATAGAGAAATTGGGAGCGGATAAAAGGCGATTTCAAGTGACCTCTCGTCCTTTTCACACCAACTCAAGCCCCCAGATAGTTAGGGATCAGATAGGACAAAAGCCCCCTTCTCGACTCTTTCAACTCGCAACTACTCAATGCGAGGGGGCCCGTAACACATTCAAGGATCCTAGAATGTGTGTTTTAAGTGGTAGGATAAGGGAAAAAAACGCGCTGCACCAATTGACCCAGGGAATATACATGTACAAGCACCTAAACACACACACACACACACACACACACACACACACACACTAATTTATATTATAGGTGTATGGTATGGTATGTGAGCATAGCGAGTGACGTTTTGTCTACAGCCATGGTCCAAGCCTGACAACATGGCCCAAAGACCACAACGCATTGACCACAACTCGTGCATAATGGCGAGGCCATTTATCATTACGCGTTTAGAATGGGCTTGAAAAGTTGTCTTTTCTTTAAATGAGAGGTAGGCTATGCTGCAAATATCAGTCTAGTTTGATAATGCTTAGTTTGCTTTGTTTTTCTGATTGCAAATGCTACATTTTCTTAATGTATATTTCTGAATATTTCTACTCACAACTTATAGGCGACATATTATAATGCATTGAAGGAATGCAAACTGATATTTTTTAATCGTGCTTGTGATAAGTCATTTATATTATTTTAGACGACTCAACTTAATTTTTATTATTAATTTAGTCTAAAACCAGACTTCCCATATGCCATGATGTTTATCTGTGCAAGGAGAGGTGTATAAATGACCTAATTTCAATATGGCATGCAAGCATGGATCAATAAAAATAATAAAAAAAATGCAATTAAATGGATAAAATACGGATACTCTTCATGTGAAGAAAATAAGAGATTAACCCAGAGAGCAACTTCTTCCATTTGAAACTGAATGCTTCTCATTCTGCACAACTCCTCTGTGGAGGGGATACTGTGGGGCTGACACGCAGGGTGTCCTGCACGCTGTTTTATGGTTGCTTAGGGTCGGCCCTATGCGAGTGGACGTGCCTCCCTGTGCACCCCAGGAAGTTTTTCAGATCTTTGCCGGAAAAAAAAGGCCAAAGCACAAGAGCGAGATATTATTGTTTAACTGTGAGTGCAAGTTATGTTGGGTATGTGAAATTAATTCAGAGCATTAGGCCTATCTCTTTTGAATAATAAAGAAAAAAAGCAAATTGCTGATTAACGTTTTATTCTCATAGCTGGCTGTAATAGCCTAATTTGTAAAATATATTGCTATGTTGTCTTTGAATACAAAGCCGAGTCTACATCATATTTATTCTCCTAAAATTATTATAAGAAGGGAAATTAAATATAATGTATATTTATACAGTATACTTCTTCCACAGAAGATGTAGCAAAATTATATTTTAGGTTTTTATTATAATCAGTTGAAATATATTTAAACATATAGGCAAATATTTCTATTGTGGATTTGCGCTAAGTATTCCATATTACAAAGGCTGATTTATGATATGTTTTGCAAGTTTATTTTTTTACAATTGTTATAATTATTACTTAATACAATAGTTACAAGTTGCAAAGAATGTGGATTGTCTCTAAAATGCGGTCTTCAGTAAACATAAGGCCTCCGTAAAGCTTTTGGATTTTCGATTAATTGCTGTCAGTGGGCGAAAATATTTATGAGTTTACCATAGGGGTGACATTTTCAGAATTATGTTTTGCGTGCTTTGCAAAGTCTCGCGACTCACCCTCTCACTCTGTCACTGTCTACTTCGTATAATTGTTGTTTTAATCCGCTGACATTATCTCTTAGACAAACAGGTTGCTATCGATCTTTTCATTATGTGATCAAACAACAAACAGGGTAGAGCAGGTGAGAGGCTTACGGCTGGAAAGCCGGTCAACGGCGCGGTAGTCAAGTTCAGTTGAACTGATGCTGATTGAAAAAGCCCTCACAGCGCAGCTTTCAATTACAAAGTTGTTCGACACTATTAGATGCGACATTGCCGTTCATTTATTTTATCTACACATTTATTCTCATTTAGTGTGAATCCAACAACTGGAAGCTTGGAACACTGGCTTAGGCTGCAAGTCTAGTTTTGAAGCTTTCTCTGTAGTGTGAACTCTTAGACAAAAAGAATGAGGAGTTTACCCTTAAGCAGTTTTGCCGTAACTTCTATCGCTAGTATGTCAAATAAGTAAAATACTTGCCTTACGGATATCAGCCGCGCTGAAGGAGTACATTGTCCATGCAAGGTTGAGAGTCGGCGCGGAGCATTCTCTCCCTTCATGTCCTAGTGTCCACTTTCCCTCCCCTCTCTCGCTGTTCTCTTGGTAGCCTTCCTCCCTGGTCTCTCATTCGCTGGTGTGCCCCTCTCTCTCCTTCTCGCTCGCCGCTGAATCTGTGGAGTAAAATCTTGATGTTACACTTACAGAACTTTCTCTTTGTCCACTTTAATCTTATTCGTTTCACCTTTTGAAAGAACAGGAGACATGACCGCCAGTATGTGTTGGCTATCGTGATCGCGATAGAACCGAAGGGAGGGCTAGCGCTGAATAGTTCCAAACATATTGCCTACACAGAAACGGTATTTTCAAGGAGGCAAATTGAGATATTACACGAAATGTATTAACTCAATGTATGTTACAAGCCAAACAAACTTAGGGGAAAAGTTTGCCTTTGCCTAGAAACGGACTGCATACGTCGCCTGGTCCTGTGGAAACGCCATAGTCTATTTGACCTGATAAAAAAAACCCACAAGCGTTGGTAATGAATATAACCACAAATAGTTAAACATGAAGTGTGAGCATCTTTGGAAAGGAATGGACTTCAGTTCCAGGTCAACATTTTAAGACTTCGTGGTGTTTCTAAACAATGTCATAATAGAAATATATATTTTTAAAATAAAGAAAAATGCTTATCGCGAAGCCAAAATGTACCACCGCTCAAACCAGCATGCTCCTCTAAAAAGAATGTTATAAATGAGTTTTTGATCATTACTGTAAATAACTTACAGTACTTAAAACGCAGGCCTATTACAACAATAACTTATGCAGTGCTGTTTCCATGTAATTGTCTACTGTACGCTAGGTGGCAGCCCGATCCAGACATTTCGGTCTGTACAGCTCAAGCTTCAGCGAATACACAAAATACTGGATGCCTGCAGAATATTTAAAGGACAAGGCTTGGTTTCGAATAAATAGGAATATAAACAAAGACTATATAGAATCCATTTGTACTATCTTAAATGGACTATCCACTGAATTAGTCCGGTTATTCATGGACGAGACTGAGGTATTCGCTATCATTGCTGTCGCATCCAGACAGATAAAACAGCTAGTAGGCGGTAGTGCACTCGCATATTTTCTATAATTTGCCACACAATGACCGTTATCTATGTACGGTGGAGATAAATCAACATCAACAATCAAAAAGTATAGCTCCAATGCAGAGCATGTGCTCCAAAATATAGCGGTGCCTACGTGAGAGTGGTACGTTATAAAAAAAAGATAATGCGCGAATTAAGGGGTTGTAATCATGACAGCGGCGTGAAACAAAGCATCTCAAACTTTAATCGGTCTCCCTAAGACCTTTCACCGCTAACGTTTATTTATTTCATGCGCGCTTAGCTTTGTCCCGGCTTTTACCCCGCTTTGCGCCTATTCTAATCGGGGTTTCTTCCTCTTTTTGTGACAATAGACGGCCCATACTAATCAGGTTTCAAATTAAATAGCAGTGCAGGGCGAGCTCAATGTAAATTGTGCTTGTCAGAGCCCACAGTCGTAGGTAGCAAGGAACGAGGACGCTAACCAATGGAGTGAAAGAGGCTTGGCTAACCTTAGCCTCCCATTTTCTCTCTCCCCCCTCAATGCAGGGTTCTGACCAGTCAGTCGCCTTTGATTATCAGTTGCCAGCAGCCCCTCTCTTGGCTCCTTGACACGAGCACCATATAAGGCGCAGCGATCTCCATAGAAACGTGTCAGTTTCAATAGTAGTGTCAAAGTTCACTATATACAGACATTCGCGCAGATCTCTGCTTCGGAAACATTGCTCCGCTGGTCTTCCCGTTGAAGCGCATTCATTTTTGGGTCTCTGCTTCTTGCATATTCTATTAGTTGGTGTTTTTTCCTTTTATCCGCGCTCCGGTCCTGCCGGAGAGGTGAAACTACACATCCACTCTGGCGGTGTTGTTTTTTGCGGGTCCAGATGAGCTTTATTCATGATCATAGATAGAGAATCCCGCTCTTCAGTTTTTCCTCCTCTTCAGCCGCGAAGACGGAGAAAGGAGCAGAGGAAGAAAAAGAAGGGAATTAATTTCACACAGCACTTTGGATCGCGTCTCCGTCCGGGAGCATTTATTTTTATTTCGTTGACATTGTGAAGATTTCCTGTTCTCCTGAAAGCTATTTCACAACGAACTGATTTTACTGCGTCTGGTTCGCTTTATTTCTACAAGATTGGTTTCCCGAATGGCTGACTGCAATTTACCCTGGAACTGGCCTCCCGACACTTGCATATCCTGATCGGGCGCCTGTCTATTGCCTCCTGTTTTTGAATATATTGATCGCTCGCTGTTTCTACTTTTCTCTCTGAGATTGGTTGCTCCGAATAGACTTTACACTGTCGTGCGTTTACCCTTTTCCGTTTACCAGCTCCAACATCCGAGCGACCAGTTCGCTTGAAAGCACTTTTCGGGCCCGAGATATGGCAATGGTAGTTAGCGTCTGGCGAGATCCGCAGGAAGACGTGGCCGGAGGACCTCCGAGCGGCCCCAATCCAGCAGCTCAGCCGGCAAGGGAGCAACAGCAGGCGGCGTCAGCAGCACCGCACACTCCGCAGACCCCCAGCCAGCCAGGACCCCCTTCAACACCAGGGAATGCTGGCGACAAAGGGCAGAGCCAGAATTCTGGACAGAATCAACAGCATATTGAATGTGTTGTTTGCGGGGACAAATCGAGTGGCAAGCACTATGGTCAATTCACCTGCGAGGGATGCAAAAGTTTCTTCAAGAGGAGCGTCCGGAGGAACTTAACATATACGTGTCGCGCCAACAGAAACTGTCCCATTGACCAACACCATCGAAATCAATGCCAATACTGTCGGCTCAAGAAGTGCTTGAAAGTGGGGATGCGGCGGGAAGGTGAATATAAATTTCTTTCTTGTGCTGCAATGCACGGTTCAGATATCATGCCGTAGCTATATGCAATGTTGTGCATAGGGCTTGTGCCTATAGCAGTTATACAATGCTTTTGTGCACGTCAGAATCTGTGCGGGAGGGTTAGAGTAGTGCAGTGCAGAGGGAAGGCAAGACTAGGCAAAAGGACAAGCACAGAATTTGGTTTTAGAGGTTTTAATTACCAACTAGTGGATTTTAGCCCACACAAATCCACTGCAAATACGCAGCTTAGATAAGGGTAGATGAGTGACTATATGAGGTCTGGACCTGTGTGTGTGTGTGTGTGTGTGTGTGTGTGTGTGTGTGTGTGTGTGTGTGTGTGTGTGTGTTTGAAAGAGTGAGAAGCAGTGTGTGTGCGAGTGTGTGTGTGTTTGATGTGTGTGCATAAACATGTACTTTAAAAAAAAGAGTATGCGAGTGTGTGTGTGAGAGAGAGAGAGTGTGTGAGTGCATGTGTTTGAATAGCCTCCACCTTCTCCCTTTACCATGTCCTAGAAAGTGGAAAGCACGGGCAGAGGCGGTTCATTCGAGGTGTGCTAAGCACATTTTCACTCTCCAATGTCACCATAAGGAGGGCCTAGTTGTCCCCCTTCAACCCCTCTCACCCGAGAACAATACAAAACAACTTTGAATCTGTGGACGGCGAATATGAAACATTGATGTTTTCACGTCGACCCACTGGTTGCACTAAAGTAGACGTAGCTATTTATAATATATTTTTTTTCCACTGTTGTAGCAGCACAGTGTGTCAGTAAGACACCAGTTAGGTCAATTGCACCCGTTATGTAAGTAACCATGAAATATAAATGTAGAGCTCACACACTTAATCTCGCTGGTCTTTCTTATACTGCATCATATGACTTAGCCTTGTATCAAAGCTAATACATGGAAACAATCACTTGATAAATGTAGAAATCACATAACAATTAGGTGCGATAGTGTATCATGCCTATTTAAAAATGTAATTTCATGACACAATTATTACACACTTAGATTATCATTAATAATAGTCATTATTTTCATTTACAATGGAAGGAATATTTCCAATGTGAGAGATCCTCGGTGTGTGTGTGTGTGTGTGTGTGTGTGTGTGTGTGTGTGTGTGTGTGAGAGAGAGAGAGAGAGAGAGAGAGTGAGTGTGTGTGTGTGTGTGTGTGTGTGTGTGTAAGTGTGTGTCCAGACTAATTTACGTCCATAAATAAAAGGTAAACAGTTCAGCAGCATTATGGCTCATTTATATAAGAGGTGTTAAGTGCTTCTTTTTCAAAAGGTTGATAATATACTCCGTCAACCTGTATATGAAAGGGAAACAAAATAAGGTTAAGATACCAAATGTGCAACATTGTAATTCTCTAGCTAGAGTCTCTCCACGGACTATGTTCATGAGATTCTAGATGTACATTTCCTCTCCCTTTCTTTCTTTTTGTCAGCGGTTCAGCGAGGACGAATGCCTCCAACCCAACCGAACCCAGGCCAATACGCGCTAACCAACGGGGATCCCCTGAACGGGCATTGTTATCTCTCCGGATACATCTCTTTACTGCTTCGGGCCGAGCCTTACCCCACGTCCCGATATGGCAGTCAGTGCATGCAGCCCAATAATATCATGGGAATCGAGAATATCTGCGAGCTAGCGGCTCGCCTGCTCTTCAGTGCCGTGGAATGGGCGAGGAACATCCCTTTCTTCCCTGACCTGCAAATCACCGACCAGGTGTCTCTACTCAGACTGACATGGAGCGAGTTGTTTGTGCTGAACGCGGCGCAGTGCTCCATGCCGCTACACGTGGCTCCACTGCTAGCCGCCGCTGGCCTCCACGCATCGCCGATGTCTGCGGACCGGGTCGTGGCTTTCATGGATCACATTCGAATCTTCCAGGAGCAGGTCGAGAAGCTAAAGGCCCTACACGTCGACTCTGCAGAGTACAGCTGCATCAAAGCAATAGTACTCTTCACATCAGGTGAGTGTAAATGAAGCCTTTGCTTTTGGATTAGGCCTGCTCATGGGGAGGTGGGAAAACTATAGCTAGTGATCTCGCCGAGGCAAAGCTCGTGTTAACTCCTGCTCGCTCAGTGTTGTAAAAACAGCTTGCTGCACTTACATGGTGTGCACATATGTTTCATGGCTACAAGGTTGTATAATGACATGTAGAATACTCAAATTACCCAACTAGACTCAAGAGCAAACAGAATCAGAGAACATTGTTTACAATTAGATTTTAATTGGCACTATCACTTGAAATTCTCATCATGAAACCTCAAATGTAGGTTACTTTTCAAGAAATTGTTACAGAAAACTATACAATTCCAAAAGAGGACCATAGACTTCAAGACTATTTTTATTAGTAGTAATTATGCATAAATACATTTGCTGGCCTCAGATGACTGTACCCGTGAACATGACAATATGTATTTTTTTTCATTACAAAGAATTAGGTTTAATTGCACTCTCTAAAATATTTTCATGTATCAACTTAATGTCATTTTAACAAGGCCGGAAGTAGATGCTTTGGATTGATGGCCCTTAAAGAGGGTTAAATTATCAAAATAATTAAAACTGAAAAAATATGGAATTCTATTCTCAGTCGAGACTGTGTCAGCACGGGAGTCCACAATTTTGAAACCATACACCTTTTGACTATCCTTTGCATCCTCAAAAATCAGACAATAGCGTTGCTTCAGATTTTCAGTCTAGCTTGAAATAACCCTAGCAAGTGCTGATGTCTCTTTTACTCTATACTCTACAATAGTCTATATATTATACTTCCGCACTGCGTTTGATTTATTTACCAGCGAACATTATTTATTAAATAATGAAGTGTGTTATAAGGACCAGCATCAACACATATTGGACAATAGTATATATTATTGTCATTAAACTATAACAATATATTGTGTTAAATATATTATATTTGTCGTGTTTGATTATATCATGGCAAATATACAGATCATTGACTTAAAATATTTCAGTGATCTACTAATACCTTCATTACCCCCTTTTTGAGGCATGATACACATTTGTGCTATATGTTTCAGAATTTGTTATAAATTCTGCACAATGGTCAGCAACTGGGAGACTGGTGGATATGCTATAGTTGCAGTTCTCCGCTACCCTTTCTCCCCCATTATAA
This sequence comes from Sardinella longiceps, assembly GCA_027497455.2. Lineage (NCBI taxonomy): Eukaryota > Metazoa > Chordata > Actinopteri > Clupeiformes > Clupeidae > Sardinella > Sardinella longiceps. The sequence continues at coordinate 2,790,651 of JAODXP020000028.1, forward strand.
TATTCTTAAAAACTGAAGAGCATGTCCTCATGAATTCCTTTTAAGGTTTAAACTCAATGGTTCAGTTTTGTCTGCAGATTATCCTTTTCCTTTTTATTCGGTCAGCATGCATCATGACGCTAGACACACACCAGGTCCCCTAATATTACAATACGCTCGACTCCTTCCTTAGTTTAGGCCCAAGGTCCAGAAAGGGTGAAAGCTAAGCAAAACTGCTACTAGTCATATTTTATCTTATGTACGCTACGTGCCGAATCTACAATCAATGATGACATCGTTTGCCGGAAGGCAGGTTGTATCTCAAGCAAAATACAAAATGAATGTCAAACTTCTCTCTCTAAAAAGCCAGATTGTAATTCGTGTACATTAGTTGTGCATGTTCGACTAAAATTAGGAAATTTTAGATGCGAATTTGTTTACTGGTTGCATATAAATAGTATGAGGCCAGCGCGTTGACCTCTGGTGACAATATTCTGGGAGCCGTTATCCCCCTCCCCCTCTAAAACAAGCAACTCAGCCGGAGCGCTTTGTAGGCTGCCTACCTTGTGTAAATGTGTACATCTTTTTTTCCCTCTATGAAATATTACTATTTTAAAACATCATCTTATTTGGTCACCACCAATCACTGATTCCTAAAGTCAGGAGTTGACTAAAAATGTATCGTGTCCTTAATATCAGCATGGTCTCCATATTGTATAGTGTTGGAAATTGTCCAATAACCCGTCCTGCATTCTAATGTTTGTAATGGCGATTATCAAGGAGACTTGGTCTCAAAATAAAATAAAATAAACATTCTTACGTCTGTTATGCCCAAATGACGTTGAATGTGTTGGTGACTGGTGTATCTAGTAACGTGTATCTTAATATCCCTCTTAAGGAATCAGGCTACTGGGCCTAGTGGCGCTTGCAACTGTGTAAGCAGAATTTGCGTTACTGTAGCTCACGTCTTCACTGAGGTCTCTCTTGCCTGACGTCTAAACCCCCACTAAGACATTTAATTGCCTCAAGCGGCCTTGCCCTTGTGTTTTAACAGTCAATACGGAGTCTAGCCGGAATATATGGGAATAAGATGGCTCGCTAGTATGAGCATGATAATTGGGTCATAAGACAATTATAACTGTTTCAAATCCCTCTGTTTGTAATTGCTTATGCCCATCCCCCGAGTCACAAAGTGTGTGTGTTCGTGCCACCATTCCCGCACACCTCTATGTGTTCATATAGGCTACAGTAGGTTATGTGTGTGCTGGTGTGCGCGTTTGTATGTGCGTATTACGCCCGTGTACGTGTGTGTTGTGTTTTTAAAGGCCCATGGATGCGAAACGCAAATAGAGCGTGTTCCCTCTTTAGATCTTCTTGGTTTTTGTGTGATTTATGAACGTGCTGCAACATGTGCTGTACACAGGGAATATGTTCTTGTTACACCCCACCCCCCACCTCAAGCAAGTTCCATTGTGTTGTTTATTTATATGACAGATGCGCTTATGCAGTGTGATGCATCATGTTTGGGTTCAGTCCATGTTCATCTTACTTTGTCAATAACACGTAACACTGATGGTGAATGATAACCCGAGCCCTTCTCTCTCCTCTGTTTTGTCTGCAGACGCATGCGGCCTATCAGACGCAGCTCACATCGAAAGCCTGCAGGAGAAATCTCAGTGCGCTTTGGAGGAATACGTGAGGAGCCAGTACCCGAACCAGCCCAGCCGCTTTGGGAAGCTCTTGCTTCGGTTGCCCTCTCTTCGCACCGTCTCCTCTTCGGTAATTGAACAGCTGTTTTTCGTCCGCTTGGTAGGTAAAACTCCCATTGAAACCCTCATCAGGGATATGTTATTATCCGGGAGCAGCTTCAACTGGCCTTACATGTCCATTCAATGATCCGAATGAGAGAGAGAGAAAAGAGACCTAAGGACCAAAACCCATCAAGTCGTGCAAGAAGACTATATATAGGACCTCGTTTCTGATCACCTTAGAAGACACCACATTTTTAAGTCTTCGGGGACCGAGATGGAATACGTAATGTACAGAGAATAAAGAACTGGACTTACGCCCATGTAAATCCCCATTCATCTTCAAGAACACTCTTCATTTTGTAAAATACTAGTCTTTATTTTCCTTTTTTGTAAAAAATACACCCAAATAAATTGAAGAACATCATAAGCGCAGTAAAAATGAATCAAGACTTAGCGGGAAAGTAATGTTTCCAAGCAATTATAAGATATGTCCTGTGTCTATGTATCTGTTTTGTATTTTTTTCTGGTTCTAAACCAGGTTTTTCTGTGATTCTATACTAATGATTTTTGATATAACCTTTTGCTTCTTATAATGAGTGCGATATATGTTGTTGAAGCTATGTTCTCCAAGAATTAAAATTGAAGTGAGAATTTAAAACATAAAATAAAGAAAAATTTTAGACAAATAAGAAACCGTCTAATCGCAATGACAATATTATCACTGATGGTTGAACGTCCCCCTTCTAACCATGCAATGGACATGCAACTCAACGGATAACTGACCTCACGGACTTGAAAGGAGAGGAAACCCATCAAACTTTTTTCTTGGTCATGTGTGTGAGTGTGTGTGTGCGTGCGTATGTGTGCGCGCTTGTGTGTTGAGTCAATCATCATTCAAAGAAGAACTACATGAAAAATCAAAAAGCACTTTTAATATATCATTTTCAAAATACATTTTGTTTGTTTCGTCTTGATGTGTTTGTTGTTTCTTGAGTTTTATTTTGTGTGGCCTTTCATTTGTTTGGTTCAAGACTGCTGATTTATGCTAAGGGGGTTGTGAGTGGGCCAAGGGGTTTAGCAGGTAGATGTGTTGGCGACTGTGCAAGAAAAAAAGAGGGAGAGAGATACAATATGCTGTGTTTACCACATTTGCTTTCATGGTACGATATACAGGTGGTCTTTCAGTTCATATGTTCATATCATAATCCGTTGGTAACCTGTAGGGCTGCTGGATTTTCATTATGCTGAATTGCCTCATCGTCAGCAAATGCACGTAGGCTCATTTGATTAAAACAAAGGCTTTAAAGCATGTTGCTATGTATTGATACGAAACAATTACGCCGATGTCGGCTTTAATGGGAGCTATGTGAGATGACTGTACTTCCTCGGGTGGTCCTTCAGATCTGAAAACACCACATATGTTACCAGTGGGGATATCTGATTTGTGGCTTAGACGCATCTGCCCTTTACGGTCATGCTTACCTGCTTTTTGCAGTATATTCTATGTCACTGAATGATACTATGCTTAAATTGCTTCGGCGGTTGGCATTGCTGGTTCCAAGGTATCGTAGGCAACACCATCTTTATGTCTGTGTCTTTTTTCTCAGGCATTGGTGTACGCCTATACACTAGAGAGAGTTTTTGCCTTTCAAGACAGACACCGAATTATGCTTTGACGAGGTGTGGAAAAAAGACTAGAAATGAGAGAGGAAAACCTTTGAGAAATCGGGCATTGATAACATTCCACTATACGCTGTAAAGAGGGGTGTTGCAGCAGCTGCAAGGCAGCAGTTATATGCGTGATCAATCTGGGAAATGTATACTGCTGCATGTAAGCTGGTCGATAGTAGCACTAAATGTGATGCATTGTATGCTGAACAGAGAGCAGCGCAAAGGATAGCCGTAAATGAGGGAGAAGAGGCAGGATGCCATTCGCTTCCTTTGGGCTTCGCGGCTCGTACGAACGTCTTCCCTTTTTAACACGCTCAATGTTGTAACAGCATTGACAAATAAGCTGTCGTGTTGGGAAGGAAAATGACTCGCCCTTTCCTGCGCTGTGTGTGTGTGTGTGTGTGTGTGTGTGTGAGAGAGAGAGAGAGAGAGAGAGAGAGAGAGAGAGAGAGAGAGAGAGAGAGAGAGAGAGAGAGAGAGATGGCATCGTCCTCTTTCCTATTATTAATAGCTATGTGGCAAGTGTGGTCCACTGTGATGAACTTTGACAGCAAGAGGAGGGTTACATGCTTTTATGGGTCAGCCGTGTCATTTGAGAAAAGAGCAAGCATAAGCAGAGACGAAACATGCTACAGCCACCCAACAGTAAAGAACATGATCTTATTTCTTTTAACTTCTTTTGTATGCAGTGCAACAAACGCTTGTGTCTTGAACCCATGTGAGAAAAGTTAGAAATAGACAAAATGAAGCTAAGACTGACTTGGCTGATGATGTCATACAAAATACCTTTGGTCAAAGTTGATTTCTTTGTATTGATGTGCTGTTGCCTGATATATTTTGTTCGTTTCATAAAATAAAGAAGGACACGCGTTTAACTCAGGCCACGAGCCAAGCATGCAAACTATAATTTATGGATTTATTCAGAATAAAGTTAATTATCGCTAAACTAAGCTAAGCAATGCATAGAAATTAATTACGCACATCAAACAACCACAACAGTTTTGCGTCAGTAAATAGACGCCAGAGAAGTGCCTGTCTCTGAAGCGTGTGGAGTTCGGCAAAATTCTACAGTTTATGATCCAATCAATGTACTAAACACATGTTGCTGAACTCCACTGGCTCTTTTGAATACTTTTTAAATCATGGAGCTGATTATGTCAGTATGTAGGCCTGTGCCATAACACATTGCTTTTGTCTTTTCTTGCAAAGCAAAAAGCTATGTTTTTTTGTTACAGATGATCAAAAGAAGGGGCTGATCTTAAGCAATATGTTGTCTGACCAGATTGCTGAGTATCATATTGAGTGTAATATTAAAATATTTCCAAAACATGGCATAATAGTATCAACATACCAAAAGAAGTAGCGGATATTTCTCGCTGCTGGATAGTTACCTCTAGTGTTTTTCAGATGTTCACCAAAATTAATGACAAATGTTTGAAGATAGATCAGAAATCGTAGGATGGGATTTGCAACCCTTAAGTGAACCTTATCTTATGCCTAAACACCTTGAAATTCAGTCGTCCTATATGAAGTTCGTTTGTTATTTTATTTTTTATTTTTATTTTCTTTCTTTTTTTTATAACATTAGGCCTATATCCTATTCAGGGCATGCCACACGGAGCATACAGGCCTATCATAAAGTTAAGGTGACAGTTTCACTACGTTACCACTTGCTGAAAAGGTTTTCAAAACCCCTATGGGCTTGCACACTGGTTACCTTTGAGTAAGGAGAGGAATATACTAATTTATGTCTTCTTGTTTTGATCAGTTTCATATTTGCTCACGGCCATCATTGCAATAATGAATGAAAAATGGACTAAAGTGGACTTTGGCGAGCAGGGAGGTTATGCGTAATAAGGGTGTCACTTCTAGTAACATGGCACAACAATTTACCTTTGTCTTCTTCTGTCTCTCAAAACACACGTGGGTGACTCGCAACATGGGCTTATGTGTTTACTTAGGCACACATTTGCTTTCAAATAGCAACATTTTATATCCTACCACTTCTGACGTTTTTAAAACATATTGCGTAAAATGTTCTATCTATCTATCTATCTATCTATCTATCTATCTATCTATCTATTCCCGCAAATCTGAAAGTATTAAGATCCATTCAGCATATGATTTTTATGGATATTCTACGTATACATGGCTTTCAAATCCTCATCACATAAGCTGTTCTATTGCCAGAGGACAAGGCCATGAGCTGTACTGTGATGAGACGCCTTCTAAATTGTGCTGTCACTTGAAATCGCCATGTACTTGTTGGCTTTGTGCACGGGCGGCCATATGCAGTCAACCTAAGATGACGCTACATTGCTGTTAACAATCTCACTGATCACGGCATAATTCTGCGTCCACAGCCCTCACCAAGAAGGTTTAAGCCATGGATCAAATCCAACACTACGGGGCATAAAATACCCCCAGTTGTGAGTCTAGCATAAGGGGACGCCAATGCGCATGTGTGTGTGTGTGTCTGTGTGAGTGTGTACGCGAGAGCGAGCGTGCGTGTGTGTGTGTGGTCGGTCCATGGCATGTGAGGGAGGGAGGCGAGAAGGCACAGACCGCTGTGTAAGCGATCCCTTTGTGTTGATTTAGGAAGACGTTTGCTGTATATAACGTTCAAGGCTGATAATATCATTGCTTGGACCAGATAAATAAAGCCCTGGCCAAACCATTGGGTCAGCTATCGATCCTCCTCGCGCAGAGAGGGAAAGGGAACGCGACGATGGTGTTTGGAGGGGACTGGAGGAGGGAGAGGGAGGGGGGGGGGTCTTATTAGCATTCCATACCCATGGACTAACACTGACAACTAACAGAGATATCTAGCTCAACTCTATGCTTAGTCCCGCTTTCTCTCTCATTCACTTTATGTAAAGGTAAAGATTACATTACATATTTGCAGCCTGTATACTGCACGTTAACAAATTACCAAATAACTGATCTGATAAAGGTATTTATTCATTTTTACATTAATTTGTTTATTTATTTGCTGGTTGGTTAGTATCGTTAATTGGAGTGTAACTACATTTGAATGCACACTCAAATGTTATTTGTGCCAAGAGATGTTAGTAATATCATCAGCACAATATTGTCTTCAGATAAGAAATGACTGACTACTTTGTGAGGTCTAAGTTAGTAAACTTAGATAACTAACACCTAACTTATATAGGTAACTTAAATAGGCTTGAACATCCCAATAATGGAACAGAAATTAATACAAGGCCATGCTAGCCTGTATTTAAATGTGGTCGTAAATCATATCTTGATGGTAGCATATTCCTTGGCTAAAAACAAAAATCGCACAAATAATCACATCACTCTTAAAATATTATCTTTCTTTGATTGACTACGGAGAATGTGCCAGGCCTCTTCTCTCTGAAAATACATGATTAAACGCGCTCAAAACTTGTCCAACAATGACAGCTGTTTATCAGTTACTGATTTCTTTCCAAGCTTTCTCCCCTCCTACCCCTAGCTTCGTTTCTATCCCGCTTTGTTGTTTTAAAATATGCATGTCTCTCCGGAATGCCAGTCACGAGTCCAAACTTTGTGTCCAGCCTCCCACATGAAATGATCCCCTTAAAGGGGACTCAATATGTCTCAATCTGCACTCCACTTCACTCAAAGCATTTGGGTATATGGGACAGACCCCAAGAAATATATTAATTAAAGCGTGATGTTCGCCTCATAAAAGACTTACTACAGGAAATCGTGACGGGAGAAGATGGAAGACACTGCAGTTGCAACATTGCTCCAGCCTTTGAAAAACCTCTACCTCAAAGTAAGATTTTTTTTTTTTTTTTGCATTCACTTCGTCCTTCCCTAAACGCTAATACAAGGGTGCGTGTCGGCAATGTGTGTGAGAGGCGTGTGCACGCGCGCGTGTGCCCGCGTTCGAGCAAAATGGATAAGCAGAGAGGGAACGAGGGAGGCAGAGAGGGACGAGGGAAAAGGGGGAGGGCGGTGTGTGAGGAAACCGAGACAGGAGAAGAGGATGTGCCTCTACGCGTATTTCTCCGGCTGTCATTAACTACAAATTAATCAACACGTGGCATTTAAACTGGAGAGAGACAGTGTTCTATGTTTGTATATGTGTTGCTGAAATAAATCAGGCTGCCGGAAAAAAGGGAACCCCTGGGAGTCGGAAAGGCAAAGTTTTCTTTGAAAGGGAAAGCGTGAAACAAGAGGTAACCGAGTCGAAACTGAGACGGAACTGTTTGAGCAAAAATTTCAAGTATAAAATTGTTCATCCTGTCTATTTTAGTTTCTCTTCCAGCCATTTTCCAGAGGACGCGTTAAGTGCGATTGGATATGACAGGCTCTGACTCGCGGTCATTTTGTAGCAATCTACCCTAACTTAATTGGCTTTTAAGGCTACATTAGTGATTTTTGTCTGAATAGACATGAAATGTTTTCTTTTATTTGGCATCTGTCAGATTCGAGTACACGTTACCTGTTGCTCATTAGCCAACATAGAATGGATCTTGGCAGTCAGTCACCATAAGCTACAAATGCAAGGTTGTGTACGCCAAAACAATTCTCTACCTAATCCCTTCAAAAATCGTAAACACGATGACGTCAACTTATCGTGAGATCTTACAAACAAAAAGAATTTAATTAATATGTTAATTTATAGTTTCAAATGGGTCTTAGTAGACACCCACATAGTCGGCTTTAACAGCATATGTGAAATAAGTAACTCAGGCGCTACATAGCCCAACTTTAAGTGTCTTTGCTGCTCGGCTGTATTTAGTTTTTAACAGACAACAGATGGTTCACGACCATACCACCTCAGCCACACTACCAATTTTTCTCAGCTATATTTTGTTGTTACTCTACTCCATGCTGAGCCTGGTTTGAGAGAGTTCCAGTCCATTTCTATAGATTACATGCACAGCTTGCATACAATTACTCGAAAACAATGCATATGTTTTATGGATATTTACTTGAGTTTAGGCCATAAGAATAGAATAGCCCACCGCCTGTATACATTTTTAGATTTAATTTAAATCAAATACATTTTATCAAATTTTCCCATGGGCATTTGTAAACAGACAATAGGCCTAATATAAAATGTTCAGAACCAGCGTAACTATCACATAATTCCACTTGCAAATATATAGGCTATTATACAATACTTTAAATTAAGTCTATAGGTTATACCACCACAAACTGCTGCCCCTTATGTTCACCCTGTTTGGATACAAGTGTTTTTATTACACTCTATACATGTATGAGTGGCCAATATAGGCCTAACTTACAGGAGACAAAGCGTGCAGCAGGTCAATAATATTCATAAATATACCATGACCTATCTATCTATCTATCTATCTATCTATCTATCTATCTATCTATCTATCTATCTATCTATCTAGTCATATAAATCACACTGGCTTTTGGTGAGCCATGATTTGTTGCAGACACGCGTGACAGCCTTAGTGAATTATGCTGTGGTTAATATTGCCCTAATTTAGTTTTTATTTGCCTAATTTCTCAGCATGGCTTCTATTTTCTCTCATAATAAATGACTGAAACGTTTTGTCGGGGGATATTTTTCATTCCTGCCACGAGGGCTGGTGCTGACAGTTGCTTTATCTGGCGCATTCTAACGCTATAGCCTCGCTATGCTCCTCTGATCTGGTGGTATTCTCCCCTTTTCTTCCTGGGTGTCTAGCTTGTGGTGGCTGTAACTCGAGCTTTTGAAAGATGAATTTGCTCCATTCATTCGCAAACATGCATGTCTCGTAAAAGCAAATGGTGAGACTGGGGTCATTGAAAAATGCAACATTAATTACACGAGGTATAATAGCGAGGTAGACCATCTATCCCGTTGATGTATGAAGGCCTATGCATGATTAACGCTCCTACAAAAATATTTTGATATAGACTACTAGAGTATTTTATGTCGTTGACCTGGAGAACCCAAGGTTCTTCGAGGGAAATTTATAAGTGAGGATATTCCTGAAATAAAGACCTCATTTTGAAGGGAAAGGGGAAAACATAAATTATTGTTTTGAAGTCTTCCAAATGTGTTGTTCCATCTTGTGCGCAGAGCCATGGGAGCGCTTGGCATAGATGTCCGTTGAGTTGTTGCTAAGACTATGAGGCCTAGGCTACATACCGCCACTCTGATTGTAAGAGTGGTTCCTTTTTGCTCGTTAAAGAAGCCACATCACTAATCTCTCTTGTGTCGCTTGAAAGACAGCACAGTGGCTTGGAAGAGAAGCCTATGTGAGCGCATTCGTGTGTGTGTGTGTGTGTGTGTGTGTGTGTGTGTGTGTGTGTGTGTGTGTGTGTGTGTGTGTTTAACGATGGGGGTCGGAGCAAACTGGGTGGGGTAGATAGAGTGGGGGCTAGGCAGACAGAAGTGAAAGGGGTGGGAGAGAGAGCGAGGCGAGTTGTGGGTTCACCAAATGCCCTTTTTCTCTCTGAATGACCCGGCCTTCTCTTCAAAGGCGAGGCAGACATGAGCGTCCTTAATCTGAACGGCAAATTTTTTCCCCCCGGTCTTTCGGGGGTCTTTTCTCAGTATGAAACCGGAATGTGTGCTCTGGTTGTCATAATGAAGGAATGACTAGCATTGCATCGCTACTATCAACGCTTGCAATTTCGCCTTTATATTTGTGCTCGTCGTCCAGCATCCCTACCCCCAAATCCCACTCGTCAAAATCCATTTGCATTCGTTGATGATATCAATAAAGAATAGCAGGGATCCTCTTTAGCTGGGGCAGGGGTAGGATATGGTGAAAGGGGATATAGGCTTCGTGGACAACACTGGACCAAGAGTGGTCGGAGTCGCAAAGGTCACTCGCCCATTCACATCGGGGTGGTGGGGGGCGTTGCGTTTGGCAACGCCAGAGAAGCTTTTTTGTGATTGGGGAATGAAAAGGAGTCATCCACAAAGGCCGTCATACTTCAAATGCGTCCCGTCACATCTTCACTCCCTACCACACTGGGGGATACAAAACGAGGACAGCATGCAAGCATCATAGGGCGTTCGAATTATTTATTTTTTTCCAAGTCTGATGTCAATGTTAGGGAAAGCTCATATAGCTCAATATTAGTTATTAGTCTTCACACCACGGCCTAATGACATCCAAAATATGTGTTTTAAAATCAGGCCTATGCAGTGTGATATCAAATGTAGCCTACACAGTTAAAAATGATAGCAACTCTTAGGTTGTCATTATAAATAAATCGTTTAACGCATTCATCTGTCACTTAGATGCGCATTTAAGCGATTGGTCAACATATCAAGTGGTTAGATCTAATATTTTCCATTGGGCTATAGTAAACCAAATCTAAATGAATGTGATGTGTGATTTCTGCCCACTCTTACCTTAATGTTACAGTATGCTGTTAAAACACTAGCATGTCTATTATGTTTATATAGCGCAACGAGAATAATATGTAGACTCCAGAGAATAGTCCAATTAAACCTCTGAAAGCTACCGCTTCCTTTTGACTACTTATACACCAAGACCAAAGGTGTGAGGACTTGTCGTTACACGTTAGTGGCTTACTTGCTATGATACTAACCACAGTCGGCATACCAAATTGCTTTTGTTTCATTGCTTAATTAATTAAAAAAAGAGATTGGTCAAAGATTGGCGTAGCCTAATATGAAGGCAAGGTAGCCCACTATTGTGACTGTATTGAGGTCACCTTGCATATCATAATAGCGATTCTACTCTTATTTTTAAAATGTGTCTCAGTGAAACAATTTGTTTAAAAATTAATCACTTAACTTATGAAGTTGTGTTCTTAACCTTCTCGGAAATGTAAGATCATGGTAAGCGAGAATATGATGGGAACCACGGGTATATATACAGGCCATTCTTGTCCGTGTCTAGCATACTTAAATGAGGTAGCCTAATAGTATGGGATTGTAGGTTAGTGACCAAAGGCTGGTGCAAATGTGCGTTGACTGTTGCGCTGTCATGATATATGTGGGGCCAATGCAAAAGCAATGTATGATGGTCAATGTCTTTTCGTCATAAATCCTTCATTTTATTGAAAACCCGCAATGACAATAAACATTAGAAGGTGATTCAAATGATGGGCCATTGAGATTTTGGGAATAACCCACGAGTGATGTGGCAAAGTAAGATATGAAACCAGTCAGTAACATATAGAGTGTTGGTATAAGCTTGCTGGCGTGATAGAAGTGGATGGATAATGTTTGAAAGTTTCCATATAGGCTACACACTCGATCTTTTGAAATACGAGCAAAATCCAAAACACAGCCATTTGTTCGTCCACTAAATGAAGACCTAAAATCGAATGAGGTATGCCTTCATACGGTCCTCTCGGGGAGGAAATCAAACGCAAAAGTAGACTAAAAGAGAGTAGCCTATAACATATTGCTATCTCTCTTGCTGCTGTAAATACAAGTGTCTCCTAGTGCCTGGATTGAACTATGCTGGGGAAACTCCTGTCTGTGGTCTGTCGAGTGAATCTCGTGGAGCAGCACACTCGCAGACGGAGCAGCACACTCGCTGACTGCCGATGTTTGTTGCTACTTCTGTTTGCTAGATGGCGCTCTGTGTACTGGGACCCTCCGAGACACACAGCGGTCCCCAGTTCATGTCTGTCTGACGTAAGCCTCGCACTCTAGCCTACATTATTATTTTTTTTTCCTCGATTCGGTTTTTCAAAATGGGAATTAAATTCGTTGATTTTTCTTTTTAAAAAAAAAGAAAGAAAAAAAGTAGGGTATTGATACAGTTTATGTAAAGTAGCCAACTGACTGTTTTTTTTTTTTAATTAAATGTGTTGCCTTTGTCTTTCTTGTTTACATTTAAGACTCCAGCCTTGATGAATTATTAGAGCATATCGATTGGATATTTAATAGGCACTGTAGTTTAAAACTACAGTGATAGTTAAACTTAGACACTACTGTTTAATATGATGACATACAATTCACGAGCAGTTACTGTCTATTTAAACAGTTTGTGTTTGCAGGTAATAGCATAGTTTTCCTCCAAGAGATTTTTGTATAGGTTACGGATATAATCATGATAAACATTTGAAAACATATCGCATTATTGTTTGCTTTCCATTGGTCTACTCCCTTCAAGTAAAAAAATAGCAAGCTATACGGAAAGGGTGCAATATAGTGCAGATGTTTATTGTTCCCCCGTCTATTAAAGCCATGATATGTGCGTTTTTTAACTAATACGGAAAGGTCCGTTTTAATGCGATCAAACCGGTATTGTTTGCTGTATGTTGTCTGGAGATATATTGCAGCCATTAGACTTTCACTGAATCTGGGCTTGTCCTTGTGTGACGTTGATAAATGTGTTGGAGACGTGGGGAACATCTGAAGATATTTTTATTATTAGGCTACCAAAGAGGATATCGGTGATCAGGCGCCAAATACAACTTGCATTGTAGCAAAACACATAGCCTTTTGAGGCAAATAAACACCTTTATGGAATAAACATCAATATTATTTCTCAAGCTGGGAAACAGCACCATATGAATGCAGTTCAATTTCAAGTTCTTTCAATCCCAGAAAATCCAAAATACAGTACAGCATATATTCAGACAATTCACGTAGTAATCATATGCTCTTTCCTTTCGACCATAAAACCAGTTTGATATAAAAAAGAGGGAAAGAAATCTAACATGTAGCCCATATAGACTCTGAAGCCTTCGTTACAACTCCCTCTTTCGAGCAGGTGACCTGTGAACGTTGTATTAATAATGTGATCATAAAACATGTTATTGTGGAAATATGCTGCATTGGAGGCATAATAGTGCTTGGGTAGACAGTTCACGCCACCCCCTGTCGGACCCTGTATGGTCGCTCACCACAGGTGCTCTGGCGGAGAGACCCTCCACCTGGACTGAAAAGACCTCAATCAAAGCTAGCCTTTGAATCCGTATCCCCATGCATTCAGCTCACATAATACAATGACTGTGTCAAATTTTATCTGCAAAGGAAAGGGTGGAAAAAACTAAGCAACAGGCACATGGGGTGGGCCATTTAGAGACGAGATTTTTTTTTATTTATTTTTTTTTAAATATTTTGCTATTTTAACCACCCACTTTGTCTTTAGTTGTTGCGTTTCTTCTTGGTTATTGTTTAACGTTAGAGGGAATGAATATGCTAATAAGCATTTTGTAAGACGCACAGTCCTTTGGGGCAAAATCACGTGGTATGTTATTAGAAGATAGCCTACAGAAACTGTAAATAAAGTTCTAGTTTATTTGACCATTAAAGTACACCAAAGGTAAACTAAAAAACATGACACGATGTGTGCAGTCTATTTTTTATTGCCTTTCCTGAAATCAGTGTTTCTGTGTTTTAAAAATGACGGCTTTGTATAAAGTGACAATAATGTAGCCTTTAGCCTCCGTCCATGTTCACTAAAACTAGATAGGCCTGTCATAAAATCTACAAAAAAAACGAGTTATGGTGACTGTGGGAAAGTAATTATCCTATTTGATATTTTTAAAGGACTAATATAAAGTTCAGAAAATTCACTTGCCGCTCCTTGACACTTAGCAGTAAATACAGTGAATAGTTAGTTTTTGTTAAGTGGAAAATGAGATATTTAACGCAGCTGTGGGATCGAACAAATTATTTTTTATCACCATTGAGAGCGCGAGGGACCATTGAGAGCGGATACAAAGCTGCCGACGAGCACGCTTGTTAGGTTCCGTGTCTGTCAGAATAGTTAGCAGTGTTCTGATATGGACGGTGGCTTCAGAGGCTCATCTCCCGGGATTTTAATTAACAAGCTGTCTGAAAGCTGTGGAGATTCATCAGACAACTCGAGCCCCAGCAGCAAATCCCCTCCTTCCATCACAGCTCCCAAACCCGTTCCAGCAACAAAATGAGACACTTTCAATGATTCCACCAAATCAACGTAATGTTGAATTTGGTTGGACCGTGTGTGTGTGTGTGTGTGTGTGTGTGTGTAGGGGGTGAGCTTGAGGCTGAGGGTATTGAGAGAGTCTCCCCAGTGCTGATCAGGTAAAAGCATGCAGGCCACACAAATATTTTAGATGCCAGGCTGAATCTAGTTCACTGCATAGTTTAACATCCATTTCAGTTCACTCGAATGACCTACTATCTGACAAGAAAATGCAGGATTTAGTGTCAATACTTGGAAACATAGCCTACTCTCTCTCTCTCTCTCTCTCTCTCTCTCTCTCTCTCTCTCTCTCTCTCTCTTTCTCCCTCCCTCCCTCACTCACTCACTCACACACACACACACACACACACACACACACACACACACACACACACACACACACACTCTCTCTCTCTCTCTCTCTCTCTCTCTCTCTCTCTCTCTCTCTCTCTCTCTCTCTCTCTCTCTCAGATTTTATGCCGGTCTCCCACTGTCGCTCCGACAGAGGTAATTTGATAGCAGGGCTAGGGCGAGTTCAAGGTCAAGGAAGAGCGCTGTCCATGGTACTCCACGAGGGTGGCTGGGTGCTCTTATCAAATTAGACCGGACAAGTTTGAAATCGATTGGCATCACAGAGCATCTGGAGGCTGCCAGCGGTTACAACATTTAACAAGTCACACTGACACATCTCCACAGCGCATGTCCATATCGCTGATAAGCTGCAGCTAACCAGGCTGCCCAGACAACTTGTGAAATAGGTTAGCCGAATTATGTTTCATCTGTTTGTAATAGATCAATCAAATAAATACACGCGCAGATAAATGTTTACCCTATAGAATTTAACGAATATGCAAAGAAAGTAGCCGTGCTACTGTTGTTGTGGTTAGTTATGTCCCTTATGTGCCAAATATGAGCATAAATTCTAGTTTACCAACATAAATATGTAAAGATGTTGTTTTGGGGAAATTTTAAATTTTGATTAAAATACGAATTCCCGGGAAAATGCCTTGTTTGTTTTATTTAATTCAAAAAGGCACAAACAGTGTTAAGGGAGTTCCAGCACAAATAAGGCGCACAGAATAATTCTGGATTGAGTTAACCTGTATGAAATAGGGGAGAATTGTTTACCAGAATTACCTTATAATTACACTTTTATGTTTTTCCTTACCACAAAAAAAGTTTGCCATTGTTAGTTTGTGGTCGTTTTTTGTTCTAATATGAATGTGAAACAATTATTAAGGCCATCGTATAGCCTACCTGTTAACTCCTCTATTCTAGGTTGATAGTCTCAAAGAAAGAGAGTAAAACGAGTAAAAATATCTCGTTCAGCCTTGCAGAAAACTTCAATAAACGAAAAGTCCATGAAAAGTTCAATAATATTTAATCATTTTAATTATTTGTAGGCCTACAATTGTTTTAAAACAACAGTAACCTCCAGTTTGTCATTTTAATTTTCACAAAAAGTGCATTTTTAAAAAGTGTTCCCCACAATATTAAAATATAAAAGCACAATCGATGCACTTTCATAGGAAAAAGTTTCCTTTCAATCGTATTAATCGTTCTTCAATGGTTATAATACGAATTGAGAAGAGGAAGTTGCCCTTAGCCATGCGCATCTATGTCAAACAATTATTTTATCACTGTTGGTCAAATCCAAGTCAGTAGGCTAGCTAAGCACATCCATAAGGCTGTTTACAACGACCTGTCCATGCACCAGTCATTTGGGAAATGCTTCTAGGCTAGATGGGCTATAGCCTATGTGAGATTTGGCATATAGAAATAATGATGACACTGTTATATTGTCAACAGATTCATATTTATTTTGCTGGGCAGATGGTTGACAGCGATAAAATGCTAGTGTTCTTTTGCTGACATAAGCGATGAACACGTCTGTAGGTATAGCCTACCATGTACCAGACCGCCTCCTGAGGCACCAACCCCTATCTGCGTGGTCGCTGCCAGCCTGTCAAATTTCGAGCCGAGCCGAAAGAGGCGCGTTTGATAACACCTTTTTCATCTCCTCTCGCTGAGTCAGGTAGCAAGCGCCACGTCGATCTAACACAAGAACAAAGGTAGTCAACTGGACGCCTTGATTATCAACAGTGGTTTAGACAGCTGTCAGGCAGAGAGGAAAAGAAAGGGAGACGTCCAATTTTCAGCGAATGGGATTTTAAAGAGAGCAAATGGGAGAAAATCAGAGCAGACCAATTGAACAAGCCAAGGAGAGGGAACCGACCAAAGGAGATGGCGCGGATTGTACACAGGAGAACAAAGCCACGATGCTTAGCCGTTATTAAAGGGCTGCTCTGCCTGCGTCTAGGTCTGGCCCATTACAAATAGTAAACATATGGCTGTAATTTAGGCCAGAATTTATATTCAGGTCATAAATGTATATTATAGCCTATATAGTAAATTAATGTGATAGCCTACTTCATCAACGAGAAGTTCTTTGTCACACAAAAACAGCCACACACCTGTTTGGGGGAGTTTATAGGGACACCGGTTGAATTTGGATGTCCTCTCTGCGAACTTAGCCTCGAGCCCTTACAGACTTGACTAACTAGTTAGTGAATGAGTTTGCAAGGCTGTGAGTGCTCACTTTATAGGTTGCATGATTGGGACACCTCCTGAGATAAATTCAACAACACCTACATTTTCTTTTAGTGTTTCACGGTCACACAACGCCACGAAATGTGGACAATATCCTCCAACAAAGTCAGCATGCGATGGAAGGGCTCAGAAAAGGTTCAACTTTACTCTAGAACGCTCCAGATTTTGAGAGAGGCGCATCCATAAAACCTCGCAAACTTAATGTGAACGCCCATGTAAGTCTTTGAATCCCTAAGGATGGACAATAACACTAGGACATACACTGTTGATATATGTTGGCCTACACCTCACAGTTCCTCAAGTAAAGTTGAGAATTGTATTACAGGAGGTGGGTAGCCTATGCTTTGACCTAACACCATAGCCATATAGGCGGAAAAAATAGTCTACCTTCACCCCAAGCACAATGGTATATTGTAATGTACTAGGGAAGAGTTTCCTTAGCGCTCTTTTTTTCTCGCTTTTTTTTTACATGGACACGGGAGTAGCGTCTCTTGAAGTGCCCAGGGGATTAAGTTTTAAGCACGTCTTCCAAAACCCACGGCCTCTCTATCACAGTGAACCCGATCGAGAGGAAATTCCATCCCGACTCTGAAATGACAGGCCTGCCCTGCACTCTCTCACTCTTTTCCTCCGCGGAGGGAACTTTGGAGGGAGTAGCTCGCGCTTTTCATCATGTCTCCAAACAGTCTGACACCCACGTGTCAAAGCAAGACTGGGTGGAGGACACGAGCTGGAGGTGACGATTAGTATGGGTAAAACGTTGGCGAGGCTTTACTGAAGTAGGAGTAGTAGGCTAGTAGTAGTAGGCGTAATAATAATAATAATAATAATAATAATAATAATAATAATAATAATAATACTTTATCATTATCATCGTGCGTCATTGTTCCAGCTATAGCCTAATTGGACGTTAAACAACTAGCCATGAATGAATGGATGAATGAATGAATATATAGATGGATGGATGAATTTGTGTAGACCTGCCCACTTAGACTAAAGAAGGAAGAAAATATCAAATCCTGGGTGGTCAATCCGGGGTAGAACTGATCTAATGATTCATAATCATTGGTTAGGCCTAGTCTGGTTGCAGCTGGTCAGACAAGAGAAGGTAAAAGTGGTAGCCTGTTCAATGAGCTTTGGTTAGGCCACATGAAATCCCTAATTATTGTTAACTATAGTGTTTTGGAATGGAGTTTGTATTCATATTTTAGACGTCCACTGTTGATATTATAGGCTATGTGATTCTGGTGAGCAGGCCGATGTGTAGGACTACCGAACATCAACATGCCAGAATAAAACCACGGCAAAACTCTCATAATGATGTCCAGGAAAACTAAACGTATATGCAGAATAAAAGATCATGTGAAATCAAAAATGCATCAAGCAAGTCATTATATTCCGTGCCAGTTGTTTTTCAATCAGTAGGCTAAACAATGAAGTTTTGCTGCAAAGGTACGAGTGGACATGAAGTCAAGTCGATCTTTCCCATAGATTACTAGAGGCAAAGGGAGTACAACCTTCAAATTCATACTACATTGCGCGAAGAGTAAACTTAGTTTGGGTAGCCTACGGAAAGTTTGGACGCATCCCATCCAGCAAAGTGTAATCTACAGTGAACTAACATGCGTCGCCTAACATTGCTTTGCTTGCTTCAGAACAGGCCACTCAGTATATATTAATACATTCGCACGTTGTAACTTGTACACAAATATAGGAGAGCCCCCTCCTTCTCTCCATGAAATATAAGAAATATAGGCTACGCGATATGCCTATGAAAGTCTCGCTGAATCCCTGGTATTTGATTTCAGAGGCTGCCTTTCCCACCGTAAATGTCTTTACAACCTCAGAATATCACAGGAGATGTAATTGAGGGGGTGGCGTGGTTTAGGGTAGAGGAGCCTAAAAACCGCCATTAAAGCCGAATAAAACGCCTCTGCCAACAGCTGTCTGTGCGAGGCACGTTGCTTACAGTGTCATGATTGCGCCTGAAGCCTACTGATTACACACACACACACACACACACACACACACACACACACACACACACACACACACACACACACACCACAACAACCTTGTAACCTTTAGAGGAGCGTGTGTCAGTGTATGCAAGTTATGGTTGACAAAGAATGACAGATTAATATTTTTTTTTCATTATTGGATGGGCCAGAGCACAGCTCATTCAGTAACACTCTTATAAAGTTTGTAGATTGGAGGCAAGAATGCACAATAAAGTAAGGAAGGACAGAAAGAATAAAAGAAATAGATATTTTGCTGGATTACAGGTCTATCTCTTCTGTCAACAACGAAATATTGATTGTTGCAAGTTGTTGACCCGTAAAATTTAAGGGGTTAGAGTCTTCTTCAGTAGGGAGGTATATAATTATGCAAATGGAGATCTGACAGCGATCCGGTGGAGTGCACCCGAAGACAGAAAGGGGAGGAGAGTGACATTCCAAGTTCTCTTTATTTAGGAGAAAAGCTAATATTTGGTGGGCTTTAGAACGGCATTGGGTGGGTGGGTGGTGAAATTAACTATATCTAATATGTAAATAATCCATTGACTGCTTCTATGGAAAACTAAGAGGTTGGAAACTGAGGTGCGTTTGAAACGAAAAGAAGAAATTGAGATATCATGATTTGTCTAAAGGCAGTCTTAATAGTTTATTGTTAGTGTCATGGGCAAGGTAGTGTCCCCCAACGTTGCCATGTTTTAAGATTAAATAACTAAGTAATATGTTCGTTGCAGTAATGACCACCACGTTGATTAGGCTATTTCCTCTGGGTACACACATAGCCTAGCCTACGAGTTGGATGCAGACTTGATACAACATTCACTTACAGTTTTTATTGCATAGTTGTATTCAAGATATCTAACCTATATGTATAACTCGATGTGCAGGGAGGATAGGCTATTGGCTAATGCACACAATGTTTTTTTTTGTATGTTTTAAGTATCCTCGTTTAGATGTGAAAATATGGTCTCCAATTTATCGTAACTTCATTAGCGACCTACATAGACGAGTTTTTTAAGTTTTAAAGTTAATTAAAGTTTTGACTGCCACTGACAATCGCTATGGACATCTTGTGGTCTAGTCTGCGCTTAAGCGTCTGAGTATCACTTTTCACAGTTGGTGTCTGCAGGTGTGCCACGGGCAGGGCGCAATCGATGGTTCTTACCACTTCAAAATCCACGGACATGGAGTTTTGTGAATCTGTATACTCTCCACTCAAGAACTTCCCACAAGGCAGACTGACAGCTTTCCTAAGTGTATCTGGAAATACCTTTCTGTTCCCTTTGAAAAAAGGAGAAAAGTTGGAACTTTTAAAAGGAGTAGAATGCATTTATCTGCTATCCGCAGCTTAGTCCTATATCACAACACACACCCAGAACATTCGCTTTAAAAATATTTTATTAATTATTACTAATTACAATGAATGCATACTGAAAATACATTTAGAAATATACATATGGGATGATCACAGAAGAGGAATTAAAATAAAAAATAAAAGGTGTATTTTTAATATGCAAAATCTCAGTGTGAAGTTTGTCAACATACTGTAGCTAAAAAAGAGCAATTTAACATCAAAGATATTACAATTGGACACCCAGAAGGATGTTCGCGTCCTAATCATAAATTGGAGTAAACGCTTCAATAAAAAGTACATACAATTTGATTAAAAATATTTGAAAGAGAAAATGTTAAAATTAGTCGTAATTTACATATCAAATGAGCTTTTGATTTGCTTTAAGGCTGCCTCCGTCAGGCCTGAAGGATATGCGTGCGTATGGCTTGTTAGACTATAGCCTTTCCTCTCAACGTTTATGAACTTGGTGGGTCTTGTTTATTCCTAAGGCAACATACTGAAATAATAAATGCGCTAGCCTTAATTTCACACTGAACAAGGTCTGCAACAAAACCTACCTTTCACTAGCATTAAATGGAATGCATATTTTTCTCAAAATGGGTGCATTAAAAAATAGACATTACCTCATAACTGGGCACAAATATATGCATCACAATAAGAAAATAAGCATTATTTTTCAACTGCATGCCCATAAAGTCTGTTTCCTCTTCTGCTTATTGTTTAGACTATCAAAAATGCTAATATAGCAGCATTGTTCAATGATGTGGAACATTAACGTTGTGAGCGCGGTATAACATTTACCCTTATTCAGTACAAAGAAGTCCAGAAAAAAATATAGAAGCGGTTGATTTCTTCGAAAGACAAAAACCATGTGGGATTTACACAACTTTTAAATCTTGAGTGATGGGACGACAGATTGGACAGGCATGCCTTCAAGCTTTGGAGAGATGATATTGTCCTAGAAACAATGCGTCTTGTTTGTGGCAAAAAAAAGTGTCATTTTGTGAATTTGAGGGAGATATAGGACTGTCAAAGTCATGTCTGAATGTGTGGACGAACAGCGTGAGCTCTCGAGAACTGAAAGTACAATGTGCAAACATCGTAAGACACCTCACTTATACTTAAGATAATATTATTAGAACCCGGCGCATGGCAGGGATCTGCGGGAATCACTTGACTGTTGAATGGACTGTTACTATCTCTCAAAACTCAACATTCCTTCATCTCACACTGACGGCTGGCTTAAGTGATTTAAAACCAGACAGGATTTACAAAAAAGGAAGGTCCATGTCTGTCTTATTCTTCCCCCCTGTCAATTTTAAAGCATTCTTCATAAAATCTTAAAACTTAAAACAAAAAACATGTAACCCCCAGAAAAGTAGTAGATCGACAATTATCCCTTCATTATCATAGCAAGCAAGTGCTCTCACCAGCCGGCGAGGTTGAAAGGGCTCCGGACAGAGAGAGAGAGAGAGAGAGAGAGAGAGAGAGAGAGAGAGAGAGAGAGAGAGAGAGAGAGAGAGAGAGAGAGAGAGAGAGAGAGTAACGGGTGTTTAAAAGGCTAGCATTAGGACCTGGGGGAAGATGAGCAATCCCCGGCATTAGCTCAGTTCAAGCCCATGTCAGGACAATTAGAGGTGCACCGCGAGGCACCGAGCGGAGCGGCTGTCATGCTTAATCTCGGCGCAGCAGCGATAGCAGCCACCACATCCCGACTAGAGCCCACGGGAGGCGCACGCACTGAAGCCATATTGCTTTGACAGTTGCACTCATCTAGAAGTAATACAAAACGTTAGTCTGATGTATACACCCTGGATTCAACAATCTGATACTATGTTTCGGGGCCTGAAGGAGAGTATCATTTTCACTGTAAAAAGTGACAAATGCAAAACACCTACAGCCACCCTGCACACATACAGCGAGAGAGAGAGAGAGAGAGAGATAGAGAGAGAGAGAGAGATGGGAACAGCGGGCCATAGAATAGACATTTCTCTGGCTAGGCTTGGAGCTCTTGAGGCTTTGGCATTGTGCGCATTAAATCTCGTCATGTTTGATTCGGTTGGCACTGCGTGTGGTCACTGTGGTGGACGGCTGCTGGTCCGAGTTCTCCTGGGCCTCCAGCGCCTCCGAGAAGAACTTAAAGATGGAGTGGAAACTTCTCCAGGACGTCAGCTCATGGCGCTCGGTGCCTGAAACACATAAATAGACGGAGGGGGGAAAAAAAAACTTTTAGTCTGACAAACGAAAACCTCAAACCCATCTCAACATCACAACATCCAACCCAACACAAGAGAGAGGCACTTTCGGTGTGTTGCCGTTTTTTTTCCTCAAATCTAATTAGTACTAGTGTAGTGTATTTGACAAATCCTTGGATGCAGAAGCACAGGTATGTGTTAGGCTACCTGTGCGTCGTCACAGTCTGCTAGTCTAAACTCTTCTTGGCACGGATGTCCACGGATAAACTGACTGACTGACTGCATTAGTGTGTGAAGCTGTCCCAGTGGCCTTTAGCCCTGTATGTTACAATAGACACCAAATCCCATGAATAAAGCCACTTCGGACTTCCTGCCTGCCTGCCTGTGTGGTCATATGATATCCATTCTGCTCAGTGATACCAAACTCTGCCACGTTTTCTTTCTTTCTTTTTTTATTATTAAATCAAATTTATTTATTTATTTATTTTCTCCCTTCTTTATTTTTGTCCCATGGAACAGGTCCAGGGTGGAAACTCAGAGTTCTATGGCCTTATAATTCCAAATGGGTCGAGCACAATGGATGCACTGAGCTGAGGGGACCATATTGAGATTATGGGCTCTCCCAGGTGGCTCTGCCCTTCGGATCAGGTGAGCCGTGGGGTGGGGGTGGGGTGGAGGATGGAGGTGGCGGCAGAGGTTCAGATTCCACGTCCCCTCCTGCTGCCCCGGTTAGATAGTTCTCATGCGCAGGTTGGCCAAAGGCCCTGAGATCCGCCACGTCAGACCCTCTGCAACAGTCAATGGTGTTCGCCCATCAGGGAGCCCATTCCAGTCAGGAAAATATTACACTATTGCACAGCCTGGCGTGGTAAAAGCGCAGCATCTGTGGTCGCCCGTGTTTGCGGAGATTGAAGGGGGTGGGGGTAGGGGTGGGGATGGGGCGTTCTGGAGGTGCCTGACAAGGACTTCTAAAGGGGGAGGGAAGGGGGGGGGGTGTTTCCTGGTACATTCGGGCAGATTAGAGTGTGGTGATCAAAGGTAGTCCCATTCTATGGTTCCACTATTGTTTGCTCACATCTCTCTCTCTCTCTCTCTCTCTCTTGTTTTCCTTTCTTACTTGTTCTGCCGCACACAGAGAGAGAGACAGACAGCCAGGAGTGTGAGTTCGCCCGGAGGGATACAATTAAAGCAACACTTCTGAAGTCCACTCCAAAAACACCGGGGCTGCTGATAGCCGCGTTATTGACCCCATGATTATTAGAATGACCCCAGAGTAGCCTGTATTGATGAAGACAGCCGAGGTTGGGGGGGTGATGAGTGTGTGTATGTGTGTGTGTGTGTGTGTGTGTGTGTGGGGTGGGGGGATGTTAAGCGGGAGAAGTTGGCAGAACTGGTTGGGGTTGGTCAGAGCCACTGATGGTCTCCACGCTCGGGCGGGTGATCAACGCCTGAGGTCAAGTTTACCAAGCTGGCAATCACAGGAGTCAATAACTCTCGCCCCAGCAATCTTTTACCTGTGTAGGTCTTGGCACAACACTCCCATGGAATAGGGGATGGGTTGGGGAGGGAGGGGGGAGAGAAGAGAAGAGAGGAGAGGAGAGGAGAGGAGAGATCGAGCCTGCACAGCGCTTATTTATAATTTATAACCAATTTGAAGCACAGGCAGGTGTTCTCAGAGCTTCCGTCTAGGCCCTCTCTCTCTCTGTGTTCCTCAATTCTTATTTCTTATTTTCTTTTTTTTCTCTCTGTTTTTTTTTTCCTCTTTCTGCAGAAACGAGAGATCAATGGCTGAGACAGCCTGGTTATGGACCTCCGTGAGCGGAGGAAAGAGAGAGAGAGTTAGCTGGAGTCGTCTGGAGACTGCCTTGCATCCACTACCATCTCCATCACACACACACACACACACACACACACACACATACACACACTCACGCACGCGCGCACACACGCACACACACACACACACAGCGTCCCTCCAGGTCACCACAGAGGCGTCTCCAAGCAGATATGCAAACAAGCTCCTCCTCACTTGACGGTGACCCCTCGGAGAACCTCCTTCCATCCCCTTGCACCCCCTCACCCTCCCTCCATTGCTCTCTCTATCCCTCCCTCTCTCCTTCCCCTCCATTCATCTCTCCCTCGTTCCAGTCTCTACTGTAAGTGCCCCCCCCCCCCAACACCCCTAACAGCTCCTGACCTGACCCACTTCGTCCCAAGCGCCCCAAAGAAGTTTCCAGAAGGGCCAATCAATACTTCCTGTACAGTCACGACCAACCCGGTCGGGGAACGGGGGACGGGGTGCGGTGGGTGGTGATGTTAGCCATCGTCCCAGACCAGACTGTCCGACTGGCGAAGAGGACATGAAGAAGGAGGAAGAGGAGGAGGAGGAGGAAGAGGAAGGACAGTAGCAGCACTCAGTCGTGCCTCACATAAAATTAATATCCTTAAAAGAGCCCGCCATCGATTAAGTGTCATCTCTCAATGGCGGCCCGTGATTTGCACCTCACAATTCGCCTGGCAGAGAGCGCTTGTAAAAATACCTCCACATTGGAGAGTTTGTCAGCATCTGACAGATGCACTTTATCACCCCACACACACACACACACACACACACACACACACACACACACACACACACACACACACACACACACACACACATTTCCTCTCTTCAGTTGCACAAGATCATTTTGGAATTTATTTTTTTACAATCTGTGTTAAAAATTAGTCACATGAAGACGAAAAATGTCTTTCCTTACTCACCCACCCACAAACACACACACACAGACACACACACACACCACACACAGAACTTATTTTGCGATAATCTGTGATGAAAATAAAAGTCATTTGAAGTGGTGACAAAAAAATGTCTTTCCTCACTCGCACACTCTCACAACTGTATGCTGTTCGACTAACCATGTTATGTACAAATGCAGAAAACATGTCTATTATAAATGCATCTCAAACTGGGTAAATGATTTTAAGTGGCATTGTCCTAGTCCATAATTATTTTTTAAAAGTTTTTTTTTGTGGTTTAAATGATAGCATATCATAGGTTAATTGCATCTTTCAGAAGTCAAATCCTCAAAAAAAAAAAAAAAAAAAAAAAAAAGTAAAAGGTGTACTCTCAGGTAGAAATACTTGCATTTTAACTCTTGATCATATAAACATAAAACATAATGAGGTCTTTCTCCCGTACACAAATGAGAAGAATTTGCAGAGGCATATGTTTCACACAATGGGAGAAATATACTCCAGCCTGAGAGAGAGAGAAAAAAAGCTGCAAACACACACACACACACACACACACACACACACACACACACACACACACACACACACACGGGTTTTAAAGGATGAAAGCTATTCACTGGTTTGCTGTTCAAAATAAACTATTATAATGACCAATTATTTGGCCCATTTAGTCACCCCTTGCAGCCCAACACACACTGCGGTTTTGGTGTTTCTTAGCAAATTCATAATTCACAGAACAAAAAGTTCAAGCTACAAAACACATATTTCCACAGTAAAAAAAAAAAAAAAAAAAAAAAAAAAACAAATCTCCAAAAAGTGGAGATTATAAATGTGGTTTTATGTGGAATAATAAACATTTGTTGGTTTCAAGTAACCGTCTTGGGCTATCCACTCTGCTCTGCCCCGCTCCCAATCCCCACTGCTTGGCCTGCATGCTCACACACACACACACACACACACACACACACACACACACACACACACACACACACACACACACAGGCTCGCCCAGTCGAGAAAATGGAACAAAAAAACAAGCTCCGGGGGTAACAAAGAGAGGCAGGCTAGGCTTGCGGCAAACGGTTTCCTGGGGAAAGGTTCGCTGGCGGTGACCCCACACACACACACACTCACACACACTCACACAACCGCCAACCCCACGCCTCTGTGCCCTTGTCCTGTCCACACAGGGACCTGCTGGCTCTGACGTGACCCTGCCGAAACAGAGCTGTGCGGATGGAGGGGACTCCCGTAACACACACACACACACACACATACACACACACACACACATACTCTACGGACACACTCACTCAATTTCTAACACACATCCCCCCCCCCCCCCAACATGTACGCCCGCACACACACACACACACACACACACACACACACAGGCTTCCAGAGTGCTGGCCAGCCAGTGAGTGGGCCCTAGGGATGAGGGTTGCAGGGCTGTGTGAACTCGAGGCACTGGCTGTAAGTGTTTCATTCCATCAGGCCCATGCACATGAATGCACCCAAACACACACACACACACACACACACACACACACACACACACACACACACACACACACACACACACACACACACACACACACACACACACACACACACTAATAAAAATATATATGAGAATGGCAACATATAAACACACACGGACAGACACACACTCATACACACACTATAAAAATGAGACACATGGGCATGGATGCACAAACACACACACGCGCGCACACACACACACACACACACACACACACACACACACACACACACACACACACACACACACACACACACACACACACACACACTCACACACACACACACACACACACACTTAGCTATGAGCCCCCCCCCCTCGTTCACCAAAGGCAAACTGGCATTACAAACAGTAATAATAAGTCGTAGTAATGGCAACATATTCCAAATCAAACGGTGTTGTAGGTGAATACAAAGCTAGAGAGAGATGCCTGTAGTAAAACGCGGGGGGAAAAATGTATATCAAAGCACGCAAACCTGTAATTAGTTTCCCATCTGTGGTGCTTTACTGCAAAAAAATAAATAAATAAATAAATAAAAATAAATAAATAAATAAATGAGAAATCTGCTTCTAAATTGACTAAAGTGTCCAAACAGCATATTTGGCTTGAATCAGAGAGTTGTGATTATTTGAATTTCATATTTTCTGTTTTCATATGTATATTGTATATGTATAATTGGTTTAGCTAATTGTTTTTTAACAAACACAAGCAAAACGTTGATATGTGTTAGCTGATTGGCTTAAACACATTATAACTCTTGAGTTGGTTGTGAGATTAAAATGTCTGTTTTTTAAACAAACAAACAAACAAACAAACAAAAAAAGCCAACGTGTAAACTTTTCTCAGTATTTCATTTCTCCAAAACCGCACTCTTCATCACACTGACGAAGGCCACTAGGACGTAACGTGATTACCCTGCCTTGATGCTAAAAGGTAATAGCACAAACATTTCAAAGTGTGATCCATCTTCACCATGTAGGCTACTACATCACATATTTAAGCATTATATTAATGTGATTTTGATTTTGAAATCACAATAATACATTGAAATAATAATAACTCAAAATACAAAACAATTTGAACCTGAACCACTCTAAAAGGCTACTGTGTGAGACAAGGTAATGCTACATTGCTATATGCTACGTTGGTCATGAGCAGTGTTTACATGTCATTCAATTGATTTAATTGACAGTGAACTTTGGCATCAGTGAGGCTGCCCTCACCTGTTCCATCTCCATTGGAGCGCTAGGGGCCAGCGGTAACCTTAGCACTAGCCAAACTATCCATTGCATAGGCCTGCAGTGACCACCCATACACACACACACACACACACACACACACACACACGCTCTATCTGAGTTAAGGTGGGTGACGAGGGATCGATTTCGCCACCCAGCCAATCGTTCCTATGTGTTCTTTACGTGGAACGAGGCAGTGAGTTCAGGTATCGCTCTATCGTTTTTCTTTTTTTCCCTCTTCTTTCTTTCATTCTTTTTTTTTTTCACGTGCGGCGTGCTGGCCGGTCGGTCGGGTGGGAAAGCTGATCCGAGCGTGACGGCGACAGGTGTCCATGGCTCTGCCAGATCGACTAAAGCGCCTCGCCGTAACCGAGAATGTAAAGCTGTCTGCAGCGAGGGGCGAGGCAACGTGGGGTGCTGATCAAATCTAAATTTACGCCCTTGTCTAACCCCCCCAACACACACACACACACACACACACACACACACACACACACACACACCACCCATTGAGCAGGATGTTCAGCTTCCTATTACTCACTCGGGGAAGCCCAGTTTTCTTCCCCCCTTTTTTTCCCTGCTTTTTGCTCTTGGAGAGATTTGACAACAGTAAGCTAAGTATGGGCGTAATTAGATAAAAGTGATTTATTAAAAGCTGAATATTTGCAAACGGGAAAACAAGTTGAAAGTACAAGCAAACAATCAAACAAACTCACAAATGTACACACACATGCACGTTCTCTCTCTCTCTCTCTCTCGCTCTCTCTCTCTCTCTCTCTCTCACACACACACACACACACACACACACACACACACACACAAGCACACACACATAAGAGAACAATTTTTTTTTTTTTTTATCAGAAAGTGATGGTGCGTCAGTGATGTCATTTCTCCTCAGCCCTAGCCAGTAAGTGGGACTTGTCTGTCTGTCTTCTGTCTTCAGAGTCTGTTTTTAATTTCTACCTCACTCTCCCCCACCCCTACACACACACACACACACACACACACACACACACACACACACACACCCTAAACCCACACACACACACACACACACACACACACACACACACACACACACACACACACACAAACTCCCTCTCTCTCGCTTTTAATTACTTTACTTATTATTGTTGTTGTTGTGAGCAAGAAGCAGAACTCATTACACATCCATAAATGAGAAACTGAACATCTAGCTGCAGGGCCTGCTGAGAGGGGTCTGTATTTACTTTAGAAATGGAGAGAGAGAGAGAGAGAGAGAGAGAGAGAGAGAGAGAGAGAGAGAGAGAGAGAGAGAAGGGAAGGGAGGGGTTGGAGTGGGAGAGAACGACATAAGCTGTCATCTTAAATCATTATTCCCTTCTATTTGATGTAAAGAGAATAAATAGATGAATAAAAAGAAATAAACAAAGTGCGTAGTGAAGGAGTGCGGCTAGATGAGTCCAGAAAAAAAGTCGGACACAAGAGTCTCTCTGGCGCCACTTTAGGACACCAACTTTACCCCCCCCCCCCCCATTTATGCCCACCCACTATCGAACCCACAACTCACCCACCCACCCCCAACCCCCACAAATATGTCAGACCGGCTTCTTGCCTAGCAACTG
>JAODXP020000028.1:2825239-2827739 GCA_027497455.2 Sardinella longiceps
GCGTGTGTGTGTGTACTGCGTCGCCAAACTGTACAATAGTAATTCAGCATGCAAGTAGAACAAGTTCCACAATGGATCCTGTCTCTTGCCAATTTCTTTCTGTCTCTGGCCAAAATGGAATCCTTCCCCAGCCATACTGGTGCTCGGACCACATCTGAAGGCGGCGGGTTTGAGAAATAGAGTAATCGACCCCTGGGTCACATGTGCCTTGGCACCGGATCAGTTAGCCCACTAGATCAACCCAGCGCTGGGTTTTTACCCAAACAAGATGAGCGCACACCTGGCTTTCTACAAGCAAAGCGGGCCTCTCCTCCCAGTTGGAAGACAATCCATGCTAAGCTACCCAACACAAACCTCTAGCTACTTAGCGGGTTAGCACCTGGGGAGGCCCAACGCTAATGCGCTCTAGCACGTGAAATACGATCATTTCGGGGATCAAGGTAGAGTGCTGCTGCGACCGCCCCCGATCCCCCCCCCCTTCCCTTCCCGGACTTCCATAAACACCTGCGTCAATCTGCCTTTATATGGAGAACGCGGCGTGACACCGCGGCGGAATCCGTCACTGTCTTTCCGACAGATAGCGCCGGCGCGGCAAGTGCTTAGCAAGATGGATGCGGGTCCTGCACTATATAGTGTCAAACTAAAAAGTCCATAATCTGGATAAAGGAGGTTAGGCTGTAAGTGGTTTGGCAAGTCAACTTTTCATCTATCATCCTGTGTGATGATATGGCCGCCGGAGGACGGCTGGAGGGAGTATTTGTATGTGTACTGTACATATGTGCGTGTGTGTGTGTGTGTGTGTGTGTGTGTGTGTGTGTGTGTGTGTGTGTGTGTGTGTGGATGGCCTGAGTCTGACCTTTACGATCTGGCTCCAGCTGTGTGATGAGAGAGTCTAAGGGGCCAAAGAGGAGGGAGCTGTGATTCGTCATGAGCACAAGGAAAACGAGGGATAGAGAGAGAGAGAGAGAGAGAGAGAGAGAGAGAGAGAGAGAGAGAGAGAGAGAGAGAGAGAGAGAGAGAGAGAGAGAGAGAAGGAAGGGAGGGAATGCAGGGAGAGAGAGAGGGAGAGAATGAGAGAGGGAGGGAAAGCAATGAGAGAGGGAGGGAGGGAGGGAGAAGGAGGGTGGGAGAGCACATCTTCAAAGCAGGAGCGGGAGCTTGTGAAAGAGAAAAAGACAGACAGACAGAAGGAAAGAAAGAAAGAAAGAAAAATCCTGTCTGCCCTGAGAGGATCCACTCTCTGCTTCGGCCTTGGCCTGTCTGGCAACAAGGATGAGAGAGAGAGAGAGAGAGAGAGAGAGAGAGAGAGAGAGAGAGAGAGAGAGAGAGAGAGAGAGAGAGGCGCCTACAAGTGACATCTACAGAGATAACTTTCTCCTCGCCGGCTCCCGCTATCACTTTCCCTGGCAGTGTAAGACATGATTTGTCAAGTGAAGGTGTAAGTGTGTGTGAGCTTGTGTGTGTGTATTTGTGTGTGTGTGTGTTTGTATGTATCTGTATGTGTGTGTGTGTGTGTGTCTGTGTGTGTGTGTGTGTGTGTGTGTGCGTCTGTGTGTGAGAGAACGAGACACAGAGGCAGAGGCAGGAGGAAAAGACAAAGATTAAACGGACAGTAAATTAATATGTTTTTCCCTAAAGGAAAGGATGTACATTATCAACAGAGAGAGAGAGAGAGAGAGAGAAAAAAAAGATATTTAATGGGATCACAAACAGACGATGGAGTCAGGGGTTGAGTACTACTCTCTCAGCTACCCGAAGTCTGGATCATCCAACAGGTAGCCCACGAATAAACACATTATTAGAACGGAGATGACTGATACCACACAAAAAAGCCCTTGTTGACGCTGATTAGAGGAAGAAAAAAAAACAAACAAACAAAAAATCCTCTCTTCTCAGAGGGCTAGCCGCTAACAGCTGGTAATTTTCAGCTACAAACTTTGGAGTGAAACTGATTCCACATCGGGGGAGCAGAAGGTCAACGCAGCAGCAAAACAAACAAACAAACAAAAAAACACTTGTCGGGAGCTGCAGCCGAGTAAACAAACAACAAGCGGCAAAACAGACGGCTTCATCCTCCCACCCAACCCCACGTGGGAAGTGGGAGGTGGGATGGATGTGGGTGGGGCGGGGTCACAGGTGATTGGCGGCCCCTTTTCCTTGCATTATGCATGTTAGCATCTGAATTAGTCAAAGGATTAGCCTAATAATCTAGACGTACCCTAGCGGGGGCAAATAAATCTAAACGTCTAGTAGCAAGCCATAGGGAAATTGATTGGATGACTCCGTTGACGACATCTAATCACAACGCTCTATGTGTTTAGGGCGGGCTCTGCCCGCGGATTCTTTTTGAATTGGTGTTTACATCTTGTTCGTTCCTCCGATTGGCCATAGGCTATCGTGTTGCGTCCAGAAGTAGTTTGAAAGATAACAGCCTTGTTCCGGCCACGATTGAGTTCAGTCTATCTCTCGATGCCAGACTATACATTTCAATGATATAGGA